>BPLQ01014960.1:0-72608 GCA_021605075.1 Caerostris darwini
AATTGCACTTTGTGATTTAATCGAGCACTTGTGATCAAATTTTATTATTAATTTTGCATTTTCTTTGTAGCAGTAATCAAGAGCTTCCAATATTTGTATACATATATATAGCGCTTGTAACAAAAATTAAAGATGTTCCCATGAACCTCGAAAGTGGTCCTTGAAGCAGTTATTATAGGTTTAATTTCAGTACCACACACATCATCACATCAATAATACATACAAATGTTATATGCATGTTGTTATTCACACACGTTAATTTGAAATAGATATTATATACGTTTATCTGAATTATGTAACTGACACTTTCCTTGTGTTAAATTTTTAGTTCCCCTTTTTAGGAAGTTATTTATAGTATACCGAGTTTAATAATACAAATTATACTCAGTGAAACGTTTTCCCACCCACTAACTCTGCTGAAACAATTTTGATATTTAACTAATTTTTTACGGATTTTTCAAGAAAAGAATTGATTGTATATTTGTCATACCAAAATGATTTTAACTTAAAAATAGGTTATGTTGAAGAAGATCATAATACCAATGTTACTGATTTGATTTACAATGTTTTTTAGTTTAAAAATAAAAAATAATCATTTGAAAGTACACACAAAATATTAATGTTGTTATTGTTAAACAATACTTAAATACAAAATGCCAAATAATTATTTTGTCTTAACATCATTTTTTTATTACAGTTATTTTTTTTAAACTTCATTTCATTTATTTATTTATCTTTTCGTATGTATGCAAATTTACAAACTGTTTTAGGCCTAACATTTGATACGCTAAATTATTTTTAAATAACTTTCAAAACTTTTTTATTTTCTGTTGAGGGTCATATAAATTAATAAAAGAGCATTTGAGTTTGTCACCGTGCAACGTGTAATATACTCCTTCCCAATTATTTATTTAAGTCAGGATTCACATGTCAGTTCTCGGAAGTTTTATATCGCATTTGAAACTTTTTGTAACCAATCTGATCTCCAACTGCATGCCACTTTCGCACGCCAACTTGGCGCCCGGCAATCAAAAAGTCGTGCGAAAAGCTGACCGCGTTAAAAAAATAATAAAATAAATAAAAAGCAAATAAAAACTTAGCATTGGATAACAAAGCACTCGTATCATAACTTTAAAAAGGAATGGTAGATTTTTATACATTTGTAGTGAGACTATATTTATGTGTGGAGAACTAAATATATTTCCGATATTTTAAAATGAATAAATAATATTACAGCTGAATATTATATATATATGAGTAATACATGTTAATACAAATGTTACGTGTTTAGCTTTTGTAAAAACTTTAATACTGTTGTAAAAATTTGATTAGATAAAAATCGATATCAGATATTCGATATTTAAATTACATGTATGAAAGAGTTTTATTGTAGTTTTATTAACAAAACCAGCTTTTTTTCTCCATTCTTCATATCTAACCCCCGTCGTAAGGGTATTCGGATTCGAATCCTGGCAGTGGCATGGATGTTTGTTAGTGGTTCGGAATCCACATTAAACTGTAGGTCGCAGTCTAATTAGCCAAATTTGAGCAAAAATGATCGCAGAGCGACAAACCAAATCAAACCTAACTTTAAAAAGAATGATAGATTTTTATATATTTATAGACTATATCTATATACTTTTATTAGATTATATGTACGTACGGAGAACTAAATATATTTTCAATATTTTTAAAATGAATAAATAATATTTGTGCTGAAGAAGATTAAAAAAAATATCAGATGAGTAGTACGTGTTAGCTTTTGTAAAAACTTTAATATTGTTATAAAAATTTTATTAGATAATAATCGATATTAGATATTCGACCTAAATTGCACGTATGAAAAAGTTTTATTGTAGTTTTATAACAAAACCAGTTTCTTTTCCTCCATTCTTCATATCTCATCCTCGCCATGGGAGTACTACACGCTTCAGATTCGAATCCTGGCAGTGGCATGGACGTTTGTTAGTGGTTCGGAATCCACGTTAAAACTGTAGGTCCCGGTCTAATTAGCCCACGTGTGCACAAAATGACCGTAGAGACAACAAACCAAACCCGTCATACAGCCATGTACCCCCTACTATTTAGAAAGGTAAGGATGCAACATCAGTGGACCTCATGTAGATCACTGATGGTGATAAACGGAGGACAGTGCCTTCCATGAGGTCTTTTAAAATTAATTGTCCCACAGTGTGTCGTATGGGAAAAAAAAAAAACGGGTAAAATGCCACCAAATTATAGATTCGAGACACGCTTTTATGCATATTGTCACAATCGCCCTCGAGACTCCTCATTTTTGAATGCAGGACTGCAACAGTGCCCCCAGCCCAGTTAAAACCTCAACTCTACTGTAAAGCCACAATAATATTATTATTATTATTTTCCTAATGCAGCTGGCAAACTTGCCAGACAACGGTCTTTGATAAGCAAACGCTGCACAGACATTACTCACTTTGCATTACCCAGGCGGCGGGTGTCACTTGAAGATAAAACACGGACGCGAAGTAACAATGCCCCCGCAACGCTCTACGATCCTGTTAGGACCGGGACCTACGGTTTTAAAGTGGATTTTCAAACCACTACAAACATCCATGGCACCGCCGGGACTGAACGAAACCTGTGGTACCGAGCGCCAGGCGCTAGCCACTCGGTCATTCAGGCCCCAGCCACAACAATATAAAAAAACGTTATTTTATTAAATTATACACTGTTATGTTCGAATGCTCGAGCACCTTGATATCATTCGTTACTAGAACGACTAAAATGTAACAGATTCAACGTTACATAAGGTGCCTATTACATGACATTTCACATGCTACAGTAATTTAAAACTAATATTTCAAATTTTGTTATTAGGGGTGTTTGCACTTTTTCTTCAAATCAACAGAGCGACATTCAACTGACCGATTTATTTTAACAATCTCCAGCTTTAAGCAAAGGCATCGATTTGGTTTTGGCTTATTGAGTTTCGAATCCCCTTTTGATCAGGAAAATCCAAAGTTTTTTTTCCAATCAAATTCTTTAATCTTTTAAGTCCAAACTTTTCTGGCCGGTAATGAATAATATAACAAAGTAGAATTTAATCATTTAAAAATATTCACAATTTTCGGAATAAAATGACTTAAAATTTTGTTCGATTCTTTCGTTTCTTGTACATAGCATAGAAAACGAAGTACATGCATAACAAACTAAATTTATTAAAAGTTTCATATCTATCGAATACAATTTAATTAAATTTCGATTTCTTCAGGAATTTCAATAAAAATTCAACAATGTTACTTTAATAAATTCCATACAAGTAAGCCACTTTAATCAGTGTCATCCACAAAGACTGCTTCTCATGAGAAATATTTCTGATAGATAGAAGCCATGATTTTTTTATTGGAACAAATGAATTAAAACTTTCTTTTTGTGTTTTTACCCGTTTATTTTTGCATTGATTCTTAAGATTCTTATGAATAGTTCATTCCGATCTATGCATTTTAATTTCAAAATGCATGTCATTTAATAAATAAATAAATAAAATACAGATTATTGGTGTTGCGACTATAATGTTTTATCACCTTTTTAAAATCTGTTTTTTTTTTTTTTTCTTTTTGGATGAATCAATGCAAAAAAATAAACGGATAAAAACAAAAACTTTCTTTGTTTTTACCCGTTTATTTTTTTTCATCCAAAAAAACCCGTTTATTTTTGCATAGATTCATCCACAAAAAACAGTTTTTGTTTTTATCCGTTTATTTTTGCATTAATTCGTTCAAATAGTTAATCAGTTAAAATAAACAGATAAAAACAAAACTTTACCTGTTTTGTGCGTTATTTTTTAACCGTTTATTCAAGTTAAACTAAGCAGGTAAAAACAAAAATTTCCTTTTTTACCCATTTATTTCATTGATGCATCAAAAAAAAAAAACTCTCCTTTTGTATTTACTCATTTATTTTTTGTATTGACTCATCCAAAAAAAAAAAAAAACCTTTGTTTTTGTTTTTACTCGTTATTATTATTATTATTATTTATTTATTTTGCATTCATTTATCTAAAATAAAAAATAAAAAAAAAACCGGATCTTAAAAAAGGATAAAAAAGTCATAGTTGCGAATTAATAATCTTTATTTTATTTATCTATTTATTACATGACATGGATTTTGAAATTAAAACGCATAAATCTGAAGTCTGAAAGAATCTAAATTCGAAATTCGTAGACAGGATCTTTAGATTTAGAATTTAAAAAAAAAAATGTTCTAATACTATGAACAGTTAAGCATCCGTGTTGGTATTTCACCTAATTCCTGTCAGACACACATCAGTTACGCCTATCAACTTGGAAGAAAAAAATTTTTTTAAATAACCAATTACGTTTTCCGCTTTAGAAAGTAATTTTTTTGCCTAAGTTTTCTTTGGTTTGATTTGCCGCTCTACGGTTAGGCTAATTAGGCCAGGACCTACAGTTTAACGTGGATTCGAGCCTACTACTACACCACACCGCTGTGCCTGGTCTGAAGTTGCCCCTTTACAGTTTGGGAATGAAGGGTGAAAAGTCTGACTATGTCAGGCACTCTGCAATCATATGAGACCGAGACCTACGTTTTAAAGTGGATTCGAACCACTGACAAACATCCATGGCACTGCATAGATTTTTGTTAGTGTTTCGAAGCTGGGGACTCGAGAGCGCTATCGTGAAGTTTGGGACTCGAACCCAGCTGTGCCTCTACGCGACACACGGCCGATTCCGAACCACTAACAAACATCTATACCACCATCAGGATTCGAACATGAAGCCTGTAATATCAGAGATCAGAGCACAAGACAATTGGCCCATCAGATGAATGGTTATTCCTACCTCTTATTTTTTTTCAATGATATACTCTTTTCTATGTACACAAATATACAGTAACGTACATACATATAAACTTATGTAAAGAACAATTTAAAAAACAATATAATCATAGCCTGCTTAATACCCAAATTATTAACAAAAAACACGTTTTAAAACCAATTTGATTTGTATCCCTTGTGTAGTCCCTTTTTAGTTCATATCCCTTTGTAGTCTCTTTAGTTCATATCCCTTGTGCAGTCTCTTTAGTTCATATATTTTATGTAGTCTCTTTAGTTCATATTTTTTTGTGTATTCTCTTTAGTTCATATCCCTTTGTGTAGTCTCTTTAGTTCATATTTTTTGTGTAGTCTCTTTAGTTCATATTTTTTGTGTAGTCTCTTTAGTTCATATCCCTTGTGCAGTCTCTTTAGTTCATATCCCTTGTGCAGTCCCTTTAGTTCATATCCCTTGTGCAGTCCCTTTAGTTCATATCCCTTGTGCAGTCCCTTTAGTTCATATCCCTTGTGCAGTCCCTTTAGTTCATATCCCTTGTGTAGTCTCTTTAGTTCATATCCCTTGTGCAGTCTCTTTAGTTCATATCCCTTGTGCAGTCCCTTTAGTTCATATCCCTTGTGCAGTCCCTTTAGTTCATATCCCTTGTGTAGTCTCTTTAGTTCATATCCCTTGTGTAGTCCCTTTAGTTCATATCTCTTGTGTAGTCTCTTTAGTTCATATTTTTTGTGTAGTCAGTCCTTTAGTTCATATCCCTTGTGCAGTCCCTTTAGTTCATATCCTCTTGTGCAGTCCCTTTAGTTCATATCCCTTGTGCAGTCCCTTTAGTTCATATCCCTTGTGTATCCCTTTGTGTAGTCTCCTTTGTGTACGCTTTAGTTCATATCCCTTGTGTAGTCTCTTTAGTTCGTATCCCTTGAGTAGTCTCTTGAGTAGTCTCTTTAGTTCGTATCCCTTGGGTAGTCCCTTTAGTTCATATCCCTTGGGTAGTCCCTTTAGTTCATATATCCCTTGGGTAGTCCCTTTAGTTTGTATCCCTTTGAGTAATCTCTTTAGTTTTGTATCCCCTTGAGTAGTCTTTAGTTCGTATCCCTTCAGTAGTCCCTTTAATTCAGTATTCCTTGATAGTACCTTTAGTTTGTATCCCTTTGATAGTCCCTTTAGTTTGTATCCTTTGAGTAGTAGTCTTTAAGTTTGTATCCCTTGAGTAGTTTAGTTCAGTTTACTAAAGTCAATACAATATTTTGTGCAAAAATCACACAAATATATTACCATAACAAAAACCCTTTTTTTCTTCAAATAAAATACATAAGATTAGAAAGAAGTGCACCTGATCGATATTGCTTGACGTATCAACACGATTAGATTTCATATTCCACCGAGCGCTAAATCTCCTCCTATCAAGAGAGGTTTGACAATCTTAGGTACATTATCAATCTTCAAAAGCGGGCACTTTTTTTTAAGGACAACGCCCTTGAGTTACGACCAAGTTTATCAATGAACCAATTAGCTCAAGAGTTGAAGCAGCAATGTTGCACCTTACAAAGTGAAAGAAAAATCAGGTTTCTAGGTTTTCATAAGCTTTTACTACGTACACAGTTTTATCAGTATCAGAAACCGGTTGCAATTGCATATTATGTTTGTTGTTATAGAGAAAAGCGAGTTTTGATAATGCAGATAACTTTGATAAAATAATTCAACCATATAGAAGTAAATAAAAAAATCACAATGTAAAAATTAAATTAAAATTATCATAGAAAATTAATTTAAAATAATTTCGTTATAAAAATATATTTTTTTTATAAATACCCGACATTAGTTTTTAAATTACACAAACAATTTAAAGCGATTTAGTTTAAAAGCATTCAACAAATTTAAAGTGGTTTGTTTTACATCGTATTGAATGTAACTATTTAATTAGATTTATTGAATATATTAAAACTCAATCTATAAAAAACTAATTTAAAGAAGTAATTTCGTTATAAAAAATAATTATATTGTTTTATAAATATCAGACATTAGTTTTTAAATCACACGAACAATATAATAAGATTTAGATTAAAAACATTCAATAAATTTAATGTGTTTTTTAACATCGTATTGAATGTAACTATTTAATTAGATTTATTGAATCATTAAAAATTAATTTATAAGAAACTAATTTAAAGAAGTTCATTTATAATGAAAATGAATATATTTTCAAGACTAAATATTCAGATATGACCAACATCAAATATGTTTTACAAAACATTGGCAGCCGATTAAGTAGTAATGTTTAATGAACAACATCTGCCAAATTTGTTAATTTTATTTAATTATTTTTAGATTTATTGGATATCCCATTAAAATCAATTTATAAAAACTAATTTAAAAGAGGTTTATTTATAATGAAAATCAATATGTTTTTATGACTTAATTTTCGGATACGGCCAACATCAAATGTGTTCTACAAAACATTCGTAGTCGATCAAGTAGTAATGTTTGATGAACAACTGTCTTCTTTAAAAAACAAGAAAATAATGTTTTGTATTTTGTTCAGTTTATTCCCTAATTCAACCATAGCTATTGTGTGTAATCTTTATAAACACTAATTTAATTAGTTTTAATTTTAATGATTTTTTATAAAAAAATACACGGAATTAAAAATTTTAATAAAAAACCTTTTAGGAAAATAAAATTATACTTTTTTAGCCTATTTTGTAAAATGTTAATTGAGAAAAATATCTGAATAACAATAAATATTTGTTCTAAAATAATAACAATAAATAAATTATAAAATAATAACAAATAAAAATAATAACAATAAATAAGTGTATATTTATTGTTATTATTTTTATTGAACGCATTCATCCTTATGTTAAATCAATATATGTATATGAAATCCTGGATTTTTTTACTAAAAGTTAATAAATTTAAAACATCATGTCCCAATTATTGGTTCATAAATTAAAATTCTTTGAAATTAAACCAAGCTTTTATTTTGAAACAATGATCGGCATGTATTACATTATTCATTTTTAAATGCACTTTAGATATTTTCTTTGTAAATATTAGCAATTATAATATTGTTTGCGATCTCATCTATATTTCATTCTCTTTTAGTAAGAATTATAAATAGTCTAATTATAACTCTTTTAGTAGCAATTATAATATTTCCAGCGAATCACATCAGTATATTGCATTCTCAACTAGCAAATGAATTTGAATTCTTAAAATCGGGCAGAATTGATCAAACAACTTAAAGCGAGTTTTCTTTTTATATTGAAAATATTGCTATAATTTTTCATATGCAAAAATCTATGAAACGTTTTTGATTAAGAAAATTAGTCATCAATAATTTATAATTATATAACTAATAGAATTATGTTAAATTTTGTATTTTCTTTCTATTTTTTTCTTCCACTTTTAAATCGGTACTAGTCAAACTAATAATAGCAAGCTAATTTGTCTACATTTTCAGGAATAAATTGAATTAAAGGGGCAAAAAAATAAAGGAGATAATAATATAAATAATAATTAAGCATGTTAACTTATTTATATATTCACAAAAATATAAAAATTAAGTATGTTAACTTAGGATTTATATATAAATAAAAAATATCGAAAAATATTACGGAAGTACAAAATAACTGAATATATAAGTGTATATTTATTAAGCACGCTAATAAATACGCTCTTATATGCAAATAAAAGCACATTAATTTATCTTAAACCTTTTCAGGAATAAATTGAATTAAAGGTAAAAGAAAAAAAAATAGAAGCGATGATAATATAAATAATAATTAAGCAAGTTAACTTATTTATATATCCAAAAAAAATGTAATAGTTAATAATAATTAAGTATGTTGACTTAGGATTCATATATAAATACAAAATATTGAAAAACATTACTTAAGTATAAAATAGCCGAACATATTTATTGTGATTATTTTAAATAGAATTTCTTCTGTAAATTCATAAACAAATTTTGGTTATTGACCGGTTTTTGTATATGAAGGAATAAAAAAAAATTTGCATACCAAAATAATAATAATAAATAAAAATAAATAACAATATAAAACGTTCCCATCATTTCATATCAAATTATATGGACATAACTATAAAATAAAGATTGTTGTTCGCTTTAAAATTCAACCAAATTACAATTACTTATTAGGACTTCAGTATGTTTTTGATTAAAACAATTTTATTCATATAAACGAAACCAATAAATATATACAGCAACAACCTCGATAGATTAAATAATAATAATAATAATTAATGGCAAAAAATTTAAGTCAATTATAAATTGTAAGAATTTGTGATAAAATTTTGAATTTTATGTGTATTTTATTCGAAATATTTAAATAACCTCGAAATATTTAAATAATAATAATAATTAATGACAAGAATTTATAAATTATAAGAATCTGTGATAAAATTTTGAATTTTAAGTGTAAACATTCATTTACTACACAAAAAAAACGACAGGAAACATCCGCAGTTATAATACAAATTCACTATATATAACAATAACCTCAAAGTATTAAAAAAAAATAATTAATGACAAGAAATTTAAGTCATTTATTTATAAAGTATAAGAATATGTGATAAAATTTTGAATTTTATGTGTAGATTATTCATTGAAATGAAACCAATATATATAAAACAATAACTTCTAAATAATAATTTATAAATTGTAATTTTGAATGTGTGATAAAATTTAGAATTTTATGTGTAAACATTTATTTAACACATAAAAAAACGACAGAAATCATTCCGATTAATAATAAAAATGAAGGAAAATTAGAGCACGTTTCATAGTTAAAAAATATAATATTCTTATATAAACCTAAATTTAAAAATACTTACCTTTCTTTTAAATCGAATCAACTTCTGAATACAATAACCCTCAAATCCAACGCATAATATCCAGCTATCATATTAACATCTGACCATGAATGTCATCACTTTTACTCAAAAAAGTTCACGACAAGTTATCACTGAAAAATCAAGACGACAGTTTCCAATTGAATTTTTCAAATACCGAAGCACAAATAACAAAGAAAATATCCACAAAAAGCACCACGGGCACAAAAACTCAACAGATTACTACAGTATTTAGGTCCCGGAGGATTTTTCTCAATTTAAAAGTTTAATTTTTTTGAAAAGTTTTCCCCGAAATGTTGAGTTGATAGCACATTTTAAGACACAGACACAACGCTATCGGCTCACGAAAGCCATCTGTAGTCGAGGGAGAAAACGAAAAACAGGCAGGCACGCCGTGAGAAAACTCGCGGTGCATGCCGGTACATATTCGAAGGACTGGTTTGGGGACTGTCACGTGACTCGAAGGCGTGGTGACAAAGGCGCCCGCGCGTTTCAATTATTCTTATTTATTTATTTTACTTTTTTTTTTTTACTGGGAGCAATATTCATGTGCACTTGTCAGTCTGATATTTGTTATAAATTATTTACAAATGAATTTGTAATTTTGCAGTGTTATAATTCAATTCATGTTCGAATATTTATTGTAATAATATTGAAATTGAATGTTTTTTTTGTAATAAATAATACAATATGTGCATTGTTGGCATTGAAAAAAAAATATATAAATATGTGGTCAAAAAATATTAATATAAATAATAGTCGAAATTTTCCTTCTTATTTCTGATATTTGTTATAAATTATTTAAGAATGAATTCGTAATTTTACTGTGCTACTATTCAATTCATGCTCGAATATTTATTGTAATAACATTGAAATTGTAATTATTTCTTTATAATAAAAAATAGTATGATATTTGCACTGCTTGCATTAAGTAAAATATATATATTTAAGTAATGGGCGAAGTTTTCCTTTTTATTAAATATGAAACAAAACAAATTTTTAAAGGTAATATCAATCATTGTATACAAATTATTTTAAAAATCCTTTTTTAATTTAGAAATTATTAAACACATATTTAAATTTTTGGTAGAAATTAAAACGATTATGAAAATATGAAGAGTAAAATATTTTTGGATACTAGACAGTTGTTTGGGGCCAGATGGCCGATTGACTGGCGCTTAGTATCACAGGTTCGGGTTCGAGTCCTGGCTGTTTGTAGTGGTTCGAATCCACTTTAAACCGTAGGTCTTGATCTAATATGACTGTAGGGCGTAGGGCTGACAATCCTACCCTGTAATAAGAAAATACGTCCTGTCTTGAAATCTTCCAGCAGACTGCCTTAGCCCCACCATGGGAACTGTTGCACCAATAAAGAATATGTTTTAATATACTAGTTTATTCTAGTAAATTTATCAATATGTTTTGTGAACTCATTTAAATAGTGTTGTCGTGCACTGTAACGTAAACGAAAAAGAAAAACAACACTCTTAGTCTACTTGGTGCAGAACTCTCCCTCTTCTTCACCAAAAAACTGCTTTTAAGACAATCCGTCAAGAGAGGGGGTCAACTTTCCTCACTTCTCATTGGAGTAGACATATCTCAGCTCGTAGTCTATCATCCATCACGGTGAAACACTCATGGTATAGTTCATATTCAATCTGTAGTTGTTTCGACCTGCGAAGGTCGCACAGACATTCGCTAATTTCCTGAGTCTCATTATACACGATACGGAATATTTGCTATCAGATTTGAATGACAGGCTGTTCTCATTAGTATAAAACTCTAATTCCCTGTAATATAACTACACACAATACTGCTTGTCTGCTGTCAAATTTGTGCGATGGGTTGTTATATATTTGCCAAATAGCATACATGCCTCTCTCTTGGGAATGAAATGCCAAAACTCTTCTCGTGAGAAAAAAATGCTACAAAATCCCTAAAAATGATATTTTCAAAATATTCTAACGATTAAAATATTACTTTTTTTCAGTAATTTAATTTTGTATCAAAACCATGCATTTAACTGAGACGGGTATAAAAAATCTGTAAGATGGAATGTTCTTCCATTCGGCTTAAAGAGGAGGATATGAAACTTCAGGAATCACTCTTGAAATGCTCATTCAAAACTGCAAAGATACAGTAACGCTGGATCTATTAAACATTTGTAATTCTAAAGGCGAAGGACTAAGGTCAAATTTAGTCCATTGAAAAAATAACAATAACAACATTTTGCAAAAAGTTTAATTATGTATCCTTATTATCTAATATTGGGCCTGATTTGCCGAGTGTCGGGCGGTCTATACCAAAAGTTTCAGGTTCGACGGTCGAGTGATAGTGGCTGTGAATCCATTTTAAACCATAGGTCGCGGTCTGATATGACTGTAGAGCGTTGGGTTTAGGATTGACAACTCTACTCCATAAAAAGAAAACATCTCCTGTCTCGATATCTGCCAGAAGGCAGACTGCTTTGGTCCATCATGGGGACGTTACGCCAATGAAGAAGAAAAAGTATCAAATATATAAATTTGAAATTCTATTTGTTTGTCCTTTATAAGGATACATAGTTTTTAACCTAGAGCTTATAAATTTAGATACTTACACATGGTATAGCTTACCATAGGCGTCGTTAGGAGATTTCTTCACTTCCGCTTAATTACCGGCGCTTAATTCCCTCAATCCAGTGGTTTGGTATGTCGCTCTACGGTCATCTTGTGCACACTTTGGGCTAAACTGACCGGGACCTACAGTTTAACGTGGATTCCGAACCACTCACAAACATCCATGCCACCGCCAGAATTCGAACCTGAAGCCTGGGATACCAAAGGCCAGAGCGCTAGCCACTTGGCACCAGGCCGCTCCACAATCCAGTAAGAGTGTTCGGAAAATAGAATAGTAATATAATAGAGAGCGTTTCCCTATTCTAAAAGAACAGAAAGTTGGGGTAAACATCTCTCATCCTTTGCGTACTAGAGTTAGCGATATATCGCCCTTTGGCTCCTTTTACCTTCACGCATTTATTTAGGAAACGTAAACAAGTTACGGAGCGATACTGAAAATTCGAAGAAACGTTTGAAATTCTTCTTCTCAAGTCATGCATTTATTGGACTATGTGCTTACTAAGGATAAAGAGATACGAGAAATGTTATGTTGTTTATAACTTTCAACATTTTGTATGAAATATGATAAAACATTACATAAAGTTCATATAACTGAATATTTTATTTTTCAATCCTTTGGGAGGGACAGAATTTATAAATACTAAATATTTAAAAATTTTACATTTGACAGCTCAAAAAAATTAATTCCAAAAGAAATAGTTCATCTTTTTCAGCTGTAAATAAATATAAATTTCATTTTTTTAAAAATATTTAGTATTTATGTTCTTTTAATATTTTTATGTCATTTCTTCCTTCGCGCCAACAACGTAGAGTATTAACAGCCAACGTCCAAGATTGTTGCCAAAATCACCAATCTATCATCACGTATGTTATATTAAGTAAAAGTCACGTGATGTGTGTGATGAAGTGATGGTTGCGTTTGCACCAAATTTAAAATCCTGATAGCTCGCTCTATTATATTACTACTCTATGATTAGTACAGTCCAACCACCAATCGCGTTTAAAATTGGCAGGCGGCAAAAGGACGGATTCAACAAGAGCAGCAACATAGGGGAGGAAATGTCATTTATTATTTGCACAGATCCATGGAGAGGATGGTTTACAACAGACTCAACTGGTACCTAGAGTCTCATTCTCTGCTTGCTGAAGAACAAACGGCTTCCGAAAATTTAAATCAACTACTCACCACGTTACTCTTTTTAGTCAAGCTATAAAAGACGCATTGGACTCCAAACAAGTACTCACAGCAATCGCCGTTGATTTGAAATCAGCCTACGACACGGTTTGGAAAGAAAAACTCCTGTTGAAACTTAACAATATGGGTATATCTGGTCATCTGCTGAACTGCATTAAGAGTTTTTTGAGTCAGCGTCTCTGCAGAGTCCGATACGGGGACGGTCTATCAAAATTTGGTCTTCTTCAGACTGGTCTCATTCAGGGAAGATGTATGTACCACATTGCATTCTTTTGAATGCTTATATCAATGACCTTGTCCAGAAGTAAAAATCAATTCAGGGTGTCAAATGCCTACTTTATGCCGACGATCTTCTCATTAGGACAGTGACACCCAAGAAGAATCTAGTTCCCTTGACAGGAAATGTGCTTAACCAAGCCCTCACCTCCCTGGAAAAGTAGTGCGTAGAGAACAACATGGAAGTTAACATCTGAAAAACATATTATGAAAATTATTCCCTTGCCCACAAAAAATCATATTTTTTTTTTAGTGTATGGAGGGAAAGGAATTCAAACAACAGATAATTTTACTTATCTCGGCGGGACATTTGACCGTAAACTCTCATGGAAGTTACACTCTGAAACTATAATTAATAAGGCTTCAAGTAGAATTCCCATCTTAAAGCGTCTGGTGGGCTGTAGATGGGGATGCTGTAGGACAACCCTCAACACCACGTATAAAACATTTGTTCTTCCAGTGATTGCATACTGCTGCGAACCTTTGATTTGTGCTCCAAAACTGTCTCTGGAGACCTTTCATAACCAAGCCCTTCGCGTGATCACCGGAGCTGAGAAAAGTTCCTCTATAGACGCTATGCTTCTCTGTACTAGAAACTGATCATTAGAAAAAATAGTTGAGGAAAAGGCTTTGGTGCTTTGGGAAAAAATCCTGAGGACTCCTAGTTATCTCACCCTCTGGAATTTGGAAGAGCCCCAGTCAGCACTGTCTAAAGACTCAAGCAGGCTTCCTGAAAGAGGTGTTGAAACTGAAGGGCTCTTATAATCTTAATTCCGTGTTTGAAAATTTGCCAACCCCCCCACAGTCCTTTAGACTGTCGAATTTTTAATGTGGTCACAGATCTTGTTCCCACTGTCCGAAAATTAGATACTAGTTGTGAGGTTCTTAGGAGTATTTCCTATGCAACTATCAACGAACTATACCTCGAATCGGAGTGGTTGAGAATTTATACCGATGGCTCCCGAATGGAACGGCGAACAAATGCCGGGGCAGGAGTTTTCTGCGACCTGTTTTCTGTCTATGCTCCTGTCGGCTGTTTTGCATCTGCTTACGACGGTGAAGTCGAAGCTTTACGCATTGCCCTAACTCAGTTGTAGTGCCGAACAGAACAATTTACTAGAGCAGTCATTCTATCTGACTCTAAGGCAGCACTTTTGGCAATCAACTCCTTCCTAACTCCTCAGCCTACTTCCAGCCAAAAGTGCATCTCTTGTCTTGAGATCTTGACTCAAAAGGAAAGGATATCGTTTTGCAGTGGATCCCAGGCCATTGTGGGATCTTGGGTAATGAGAAGGCGGATTCTCTTACCAAACAAGGAACAACCATCACCCAAACCTTTTGTAAAGACATCTCTTTTCACTCGATGAAACTGATGATCCGAAACTTTTTTCGGAACACTCTATCTGATAATCTACTTGAAGGCAACTCATCTAAAACCTGGTTTAACTTTATTTTAAACATCCCTGATCAGCCCAGGTTTAAAGCTGTTGCCCTTTTCAGACTCCTGACGGACCATGATTGTATGACCAATCATCTTTTTCGTATGAAAATAGTTGCAAGCCCAAAATGCATGCTCTGCAGTCTTGGAGAGGACATGGATTCCTCTCACCTTCCTGTCTGCCCTGCACTTGTTTCCTCTTCTGTGTAGGGTCGTTACTGGGAGGCTAGGGCCCTTATGGGCTAAACATGTCACTATGTGATTTTTTTCGATTCTCGTTGTTGTTTTCATGTTCTTTGTGTTCCTTTTCTTTCTTATTTTATTACTTATTGTAGCCTGCCATTGGAAATACAAAAAAACATTTGCACAGATTTATGATGTTCAAATGTCATATATAATTACCGTAACTTGCTACAAGCCTCACGTAAAAATTCATATATTATAAACGAAATGAAAATTCTGTTTGTTTGTTCTTTATATACTCAGAGTTATTAAAATTGAGCTTTCAAATTTGTCAAATACAAATTTGCAATTATCTTACGTAAAGACCGTGGACTGCTTTAAATTTGGATATATCTCCTTCATTTCTGCCCCATAATACCATTAATTCAATGACATACGTTTTTATGATAGTCTTTTTTATAAATCCTGTATACCTGGTGTCCAATGGTATATCCAGTTTTCTTCTACAATAAGTATAAAGGGTTTTAAAGAGAGTTTAAATGCCTAAGAATAATTTATTCGAAAGAATTTTTAAACTCGTTGGAGATTTTGGATGTGCTACCACACAACTTAATCTCTAAACGTTGTTCAACTATAATCCTTTCAAGAACTTTTAAATACATTGAAATTCTGCAATGACACCAGAACTTATGTGAAGAAACTGTGCGATTACAGCAATGATTCTAACTTTTTCTTTTTTCTAATGCAGCTGGCAAACACTTAGACAGTTAGTCGTGATTCTAACTTGATGTCCCAAATGGAACACTTTATCCCAAGATTTCTAATTACTACTTATGAAGTGTAATTCGATTCCAAGCCATTACGATTCCCGATTTGCTTGATGTTTGTCAAGACAATCAACAAACTGCAATTCCAATTGTTCGCAATTGCAGGTATCAACCTACTTGGCCCTTTCTTTTCAAAAAAGCAATTTAACGTTATCTGCTTGCGTGTTGATGACTTTAAATCTGTACATCTACTCACCAGATGAGATAAAAAAATTGTATATCCTCCAGTAATTGCCAGAAACTTTTAAGTGAAGTCAATTCTGTTTTACTTGATGTTATAGTTTTCCTAACGCATTTTTGAAATTTCTAATTTTTAAGTTTCATTAACTTTTTTATGTTTAAAGCAAAACTGTTTTACATATGACTCTGAAAAATACCAGAAAATTCAGTTAACAAAATATATATATATATTAGGTTGGGGAAAGAAATATATATATATATATATATATATATATATATATATATATATATATATATATATTTTATATATATATATATATGGTTCCGATATATATATAGTTTGATTAAAATATCTGTCTTCTTAGAAAAATATAAAAAGAACTAGGAAATTGATGAGTGTTACATTATATATTTTTTTTGGAATTTTCCAGATTTTCTCGCTTAAGCAAATGAGGAGATACTTACCTCTAAAGATCTTTCAGGAAGGCAAATCCCTCCCTTTATTATCCGTCGGCGGGTTGTTAAAGGGGTATATAAAAGGAACATGAGACCCACTGATGTACAGAAAGAGGGGGTACTAGGTTGAGAATTATATTTCAAGACTTATTACACAACTCAACCCTTTTTTTTTTGTTTTAGATATCAAGAATTCATAATTCAAATCTTAAAGAATTTAGCATTACATACTATTTCAAAAGATGTTCGTAAAATCAGAGCCATCTATTTAATAAGGATATAATGAAGATATTTAAGGTTTAACTTTTTTTTTTTGTCATTAAAATTGAAAAATTTGTTATCCTTAAAAAAAACTTATAAGGAAAATTGCACACTCTCGCTGTACCCATGAATTATTTGAAGTCGATAAAAATAATATATTTTTAAAAAATTTTTAACGATTAAAATATTATCTTCATTTTTCAGAAGCTTCATTTTGTGTCAAAACCATGTTTTGACGGGTGATGGTTGTGATAAATTGTAGGTTGGATTGTTCTATTGGGCTCCAGGAGGAAGCTGTAGTGCTCAGCTTTCTTTGGGTGTTCGTTTGAAATTGTGGTGGTTCAATATGTGTGCAATGTAATACCTTCATCCCATCTTCCCTACTAAATAAAGCTGATTCTGTTACATTTTTGTCGTTCTATGACGAATCTGAGGTCTTTGTGTCAGGTATTTTGTGCAAAAAAAAAAAAAAAAAAAAAATTTTATCTATGCACCTTTAGTATAAAAAAATTAACATCAAGTATATAATATATTATATATTAATGAAACAAAAATTAAAAAATGAAGGACTTAGCAATAGTCTCTTTGTTAATGAGGGCAAAAAGTAGAGAATAAAAAGTGAGAACTTGTGTGTTTCTAAAATTACATTTCGAAAAAATTTAAGTTAGCTTTAAATTTGTATCGGAAGAGTGAAACCATAATATAAACATTTATTGCTTTATCATGAGATTTGTTCAAAAATGTATCAATTTTAATTTGATTTATTACCGCCTAAACCACTCAGTACTTCCGAGGTCATCTGAAAAGAAATTTGGAATAAGAATAAAAAAGACAATAATTTGAAAGTTCAGAGATGTATATGCTTTTATTATTATTTTGTAAGCAAAAAACCCCTTCAGCATCAAGTTAAAAAAATAATTTCAATTAAATTATTATCAGTTGCGGATATATATTATTTACAATTTTTACATTCAAAAGATGTAATATAGTACTCTGTTGTCTGTTATGAGACATGCTGAATTAACCCCAGCTTTTAATTTGAACACTTATTTATTTACACACATAAATACGCAATACATTTACACTCGCTTACTCATAGAGGGCGCAGCACTCCAAGTTGGCTCTTCTCTACCGGGATCTTATCAGTTAATACAGTTTACTGAAATATTTTTTGTCTCCAAACATTAAATCCTTTATTTTGGTCGTAGAAAAACATTGAGACCATTTCAGTCAGAACATTAAGATCTACAAAATTCGTTCATTTAATTCAGAGAATTAAAATGTGTTAATCTGTGGAAAGGGGGTGGGGACATCTCCACATCCCTCGCCATCAGACTACTAGCATATTTCGAGACAGGAGATGTTGTCAGCCTTACGCCCAACAATCATATTAGACTGGAACCTACGGTTTAAAGTGTATTACGAACCATTACAAACATTCATCGACCAACCGGGAGTCGAACCCGAAACCTGTGTCACCGAGAGCCAGATACTCGACCAGCAGGCGTACAGTCTTACATAAGCAATAAACTATACACTTAAAAAATTTGAGTTGTCCAGGTTGAAAATCGGCAATTTGCATAAAAGACAAAAAAAAAAAAAAAAAAAAAAAAAAAAGTGAGATTTTCAAATTTATATATTAGAACAGGGGTCTCCAAACTTTCCAGCCTTAGGGCCATACTATTTACTCCAGTGAAAAATCAAAATTACATAAATTTCATTAGCATTTTTTTACTGCGTTTTCATTCGCGTTAATTTAGCTTTTCCGTTCCTGAGAAATTTTCAGGATAAAAATCATATGCTTGATTCAGGTATATACATTCCAAACATCGATATACATACATATGCGATACTCTTTACCCCAACATAACTACTGAGGGTAACCGCGGGATGTTCACTAGTTTATAATGTTCAATGGAATTCATTTCACTTATTTGTCAGTTGTTATGCTTAAGTTAAATTTTCTGCGTATTATGCTTGTCATTAAGCTTTACCTATCAAGTCAATAAAACCGAGTTATTATCATTCTAAGTTTTTTTATCCAACTTATTACAGCAACAATAAGCTATTCGCTGTCACAGGCCGGATGGATGACACTGGCGGGCCGGATTTGGCCCGCGGGCCGTAGTTTGGAAACCCCTGTATTAGAACTTGACCGCATTGAAACATTTTAATTAAAATCATCGCATCTTTCTTTTTCTTTTACTCAAAAGTTGCAATTTAGGATTCAAAGGCTGAATGATTTGAAAATCTATAATGATATTTTGGGAAAAAGTCTCTAAACAAACGAAATATTTAACAGAAAGATTAAAATTTCTGATATGAAAAAAATTAACAATGAATATTTTCACGTTTATTTTTATGCAAATTATTAAAATATGTTTGATATTTTTATTTTATATTTTACATGGATGACTGATTATTTCTATCATTTATATTTACTTAAAAATGTTTTACGTTAAAGTCACTTACATTTATTGAAATAAATAAAGTTGCAAAGGTGAGAAATAAATTCAATTGCAAAGTAAAATGTTTAATTTCGAATAAATGTTTCTTTCAACGACTTTTTGTTTGAAAGTATTTTCTTTAATTAGCTCAATTATTTGGTAATAAATGGCTTTTTTCTAAATCTCATAATATCATTACATTTATTTAACAATGTTTTATGTTAAAGTCATTTATGTTTACTGGGTGAGAAATAAATTCAATTACAATGGAAAATGTTTTAATTTAGATTCATTGAATAAATGACTTTTTTATTAAAAGCATTTCCTTTGATTATCACACTTTTTAAAAAAATGGCTTCTTTCTAAATCTTTTAACTCAATTATAACTATTTTTACTTTACTTCTATTTCTCGTGAACCGAAAAGCTTTTTTCTTCTTAGAAAGTGATTGAAAATGCATTTAAATAATTTTCCTTTTTAGAAACTGAATATAAGAGAATCAAATTCTAAAATACTGTTCAGTATATTTTTAAGTAAAAAATTGAATTTACATCAAGAAAACTGGAAAAACAGAAAAAAAAAATTTCCATTTTGTATGTTACGGTAGCTTTTTAAGAAAATGTAAAGCTTTTACCCCATATTCAGTCCTTCTAAAAGAAACATAATAAAATCACAAGACGTAGGAAATTTATTGACAAACGCTGAATACATTATTAATTTTATCTTTTTTTATTAGAAGAAAAATACATAAATAAAAAGAACTTCACAGTTAGGAAAAAAGAAACCTTAGGATATATAATATATTCCAGAATACCCAAAATTTTATAGGTTAAGAATTTTTATAAGATTGCACTAAGAAAAATCAATAAATAATATTTATTTTTCAAAAACTGAGAATTATTAGATATCTGATGCATAATTTTTTTGTATTGAAGTTACGATAATTTCAAAATAACCTAGTGGAAATCTATGTTTCAAAATAATATAGTTTCGTAGTTTCAAAATAACATAGTGTTATCTAATACTCGTATAACTTTAAAAAAAATCGAAATTCAACTATTTAAATTAATACTGATATATTATAAACTATTTGATTATCATATTAAACTATCGATAATAAACTGTTATTAGTATTTTGTTTAAAACAATTAATGCTAAACTTGTGATAGAATTTCGTGCTTATGAATGGGAATGGGTACAAAAATCTGTAAACCAGAATTCATTTCGTTAGGAATCGAGAATAAAGGTGAGATTCACTCTAAATGCCTCAATTTGGAGTGCTCATTCAATTGTGACGGAGCACATTGTGGGTACAATATAATAGTGCTCTGTGGAACGTCTTGGTAAACGCTGAAATTGCTACATCACTGCTGTTATTTTGATAAATATCTAAATTTAATGTACCAGAAGTTGAAAAAAACTGTATATGTGATGAAATTGAATGACGCATTCGTATGTCTTTGGTGAAACTTTGTCTTAAATGTATCAACAACATAAAGCGTAACCGTTTATGAAAGCCCTATAAGTCATATTAAATTATAAATAGTACAAAAGTTATTTGAACTCGAAATTCTACATATTAATAATTTTATTTATAATTTTTTACATTGGTGCACATATATAAATGAGATAACATTCTAATTCATTCTAATTAAAAAGTATTTAACAAAAAATAATGAAAAAAAAATTATATCAATAGAGTATGAATCCTAATTCAGTCTTCTTTTCTCTTTGGCCATCTCATCGATTACATCGTTTCTGTCAAGTTCATTATTTCGATGAATATTTAATAAGAATAAACCAGAAAAAACGCCTGACTCAATGAACTCATTTATGCACGAGAATAACATGGAAAAATATTGGTTCATTTAAATACAAAATATTTAAAAAAATACAAATGTGCCTAATTGGGAATTGACCATAAGTTTGAATAGTGCACACATTTCACATTTGAGCTTGGGAGGGCGGAGTCAAGCCTGTCAACCACGGATCTGCCTGCGCACTTATATATATATATATATATACATACAATATGGGCATAAAAGTTGGCCTGTTTAGCGGCATCTACAGCTAAAACAAATGAGCAGAATGAAATCAAATTTCCTATACAGATTGTGGAAGACATAGAGAAACAAATTCTGCAAAAAAAAAAAAAATAAATAATGATAATAATAATTAGGGGCCAATAAGAGAGATTATGGAGTTGCTGTCACAAACCTACTGGGAATTCTACACAGTCTACATATGTTTCCGGTCGTTCTCTTGTAATTTTTGGCTGTGGGTGTATCTTAAATCTGTTGTGTATGTTGATGGCATTACAAATCTGTATTCCTTGAAAATTTTTGCATTTGTGGCAAACGTAGAAAAACAGTAGGCCCTGAGATTAAAAAAATTTTTTTTTTTTATATTTTACCATTTCATTCAGCAATTAAAGAATGTTTAAATTACCATATTTTTTATATTCATAAATCTTGAGTCTGCATTATTCATTTGATGTCGATAAAAACTAATGAAATATAATTAATAAATAATTTTTAAGTAATCGTCTGTGTCTGACAAGTGTTCTGTTAGTAATGTACTCTGCCGCTGGCTTAGGTTTCAAATTCTCTGGGAGTTATTTTCAGTATTGAAGAGTCTCGATGGCGATTGTGACAGTGTGCTTAAATGCCTCGCAGTGTGAGTCAGATTGACTGATGAGACGTTTTCGTGTTTTCTCCCATGATACACCCAAATATAGAAGTTTTTACTTTAAAGGTCCTCTCAGAAGATAATGCCTTCATTTCACTGCCCGCCAATAGGCAAGATAATGCCTTCATTTCGCTGCCTGCCAATAGGTAAAGTAATGCCTTTATTTCACTGATCACTAATAAGCAATATAATGCCTTACTTTCAGTCCCAACCAATATGCAAGATAATGCCTTTATTTCACTGCCCATTGCTTTCTCCTTTATAAAGAACGTATATTAAGTTACCACTGTACGTGTCATATTGTTCAAAATAAAATTTGAAGCACAGATTTTGAATCTTAAAGGCCTATTTTTTTCAATTTTCAATAGTATTGCTAAATGACCAAACCGAGCTAAACAAAATGGAATTGCTAATTTCGTACTTCTTTGCTGTAATATCTGTTACTACTGAGAGGATATCTCCAATTAAAAGCCAGGCTTCAGGTCCAGTAATATGGGCGTCATGATTGATTTTATCGCCAAATGTCATTTGTAGAACATCAATTGATTTCCTACAGGTAGAAAGGAATAATGCAGCAAAAATTCATCGGAGAATGAGCTGCGTTTATGGTTGGAATTGTTTTCATTCATGACCGCTTATTGATCTGTGTAATCGAACTTTATTTTGCACAATTTCAACGTGGGGGTATTCAGTCACCCCCTGCTTACAGCCCAGACCTGACATTGAATGGCTTTCACCTCTTCCGACAACTGGCGTGAGGTCTGGGTTTGGTTTGTCATTTTGGTTTACGGTCATCTTATGCACAATTTAGGCTAAACAGACCGGGACCTACAGCTTAAAGCGGATTCCACTACAACACACAACACCCATGGCACCGCCGGGACTCGAACCCGAAACCTGTGGTACCGAGCGCCAGCCACTCGGCCATTCAGGCCGCGTGAGGTCTGGGAGACAGTTTTCCAGCACCAGTGAAATGTTCCTGTTGCCGTAGAGATTTATCCCAGCACCTTAACGGCAATCTATCATGAAGAGGACATTGGAAAATTCATGGCAAATGTGTGTATGACAGAACAAACTGTATGATAAATGTCTGTATGACAGAACAAACTGTATGATAAATATCTGTATGACAGACAAACAGACAAGTGTGTGGAGACATATCCCAGCAGTATGCCAATGGAGACTGTAAAAGAGGGCATGATAAATATCTATGTGCATGATATACAAACAGACAAACAGTATGCCAAGTATGTGGAGACCTATTCCAGAACCTTGGCGGCAATTATAAAGAGGGCATTGATAAACTCATGACTATGTGCATGATATACAAACAGTATGACAAGTGTGTAGAGACCTATCCCAGCACGTTGGAGGCAACCTATAATGAAGAAGGCAATGGAAAACTCATCACAAATGTGTGTATGACAGACAAACTGTATGACAAGTGTGTGGAGACATATCCCAGCACCTTGGCGGCAATCTATAATAAAGAGGGCTCTGAAAACCTCAGGGCAAATATGTGTATGTCAGACCAGTATGACAAGTGTGTGGAGACCTATCCCAGCACCTTGGCGGCAACCTATAAAGAAGAGGGCATTGGAAAATTCATAACAAATGTATGTATGGCAGACAAACAGTATGCCAAGTATGTGGAGACCTATTCCAGAACCTTGACGGCAATCTATTATAAAGAGGGTTTTGGAAAACTCATGGCAAATGTATGTATGACAAGTATATGGAGACCTATCCCATCACTTAGGCGACAACCTATTATAAAGCGGGCATTGGAAAGCTCATGACAAATGTATGTATGACAGACAAACTGTATGACAAATGTCTCAATGTTCATTGTGACTATGTGGAAAAGTAACATTGATTGCACTAGACCTCTAGTAATAAAACTATTGTATTATTCACACTTGTTTTTACTTAACGCCCTATCGTAGGTGGAAAAGATAACAGCCCTCCCATTAAGTAAAATAAATTGTTTGCAAATAAAAAAAAAGTTCAAGAAAATGACACACAAGGACAAACACTACATTGTTGAAGTATCTTTATTCAATTAAACATGAAAAACAGGTAAAAAACATTGTTTTCTTTTTTTTCAGACGTTATCACAGATCTATTCTCGAATACAAAACGTAGAAAAGTTTCTGTGCAGCGAGGAATAAAAAAATATTTATTTGCTTTTTCATAGAAAAATCATTACATAGATGATGATATTTCCAGTACAATATCATGAACATGCTGTTGTTTATAAAGATACAATATTCATACAAGTTCAATGGTAATCCTTCTTAAAATGATATCAATGTACTCCCACTAAAAGCTTTATATACAAATAACTTAATTGGTTTATGGTTGTATGACACTTCAAATGCTGTTATTGCTTATTTAGCTTCGATTCCTGTATATTGAAATATAGTTGAAATACAAAGCAATACTGAATATTGTTGCAAACATTGAAAGCGATATATATTTTCAATGAAATTCATGATGTCAAGAATATTTGTTCTATCATTGAAAAAATTTTGATTTTCATATCAAGTCACATACAAGCTACAACAAAATTTTTGATAAATATTACAGGCAAAAGCTACATAATTTTCCAATTTCCAAGAATTTTCTAAAAAACTTTTTTTTTTTATATAAAAATAATACTTTTATGAAGTATACAAAATGATAAAAATAAAATTATATGTGATATAAGCTGACAGTGAACACAATGGTGTAAAAATACTAATGAAAAGATTTTACCTTATGTCTAAGCCCTTCGTAAAATATGAGCTACCAATAACTTGAGACAGACGTTAATACGTATATATTTATGAGGGATATACATGAGTATACAATGTCAATATTATATTTAAAAATACGTTTGCCATAATACATATAAATGGTAGATATAATACAAAAAGTTAAAATGGTGCTAGAAGTTAAGTAAAACTTTTTTAGAAAATTTTCTGTCTTCGCAACAGTAAATTGAAAATTTTCTAAACAATTTTTTTTACAATAATACATTTTTCTTAAAGATTCTTTGCGGTTAAAATAAAAATGCAACTTATTTTGGGTACATTTACTTTAAAACTTTAATTATATACGAAAAAATTAAACAAATGCAATAAATACTAGTAAAATGTATTGCTTTAGATCTTTATCAAACAAAACCTTGCTTTACAATTTTATCGAATTTTTTCTTTTAAACTTACATTTAAAAAAAAAACTAAACCTAGAATATATTTAATACGAATAATTACAACATCTTTTTTACAAGAATAATAATTAGTAAAGATTGTTTGAGATTAAAATAAAAATGCAACTTGTTTTGGATACATTTATGTTAAAAAGTTTGATTATATATGATAAAATCAAACAAATGCAGTAAATAAAATATAGATCTTTATTAGATCTTTATTGAATAAACATTGCTTTACAACTTTATCGAACATTTTGTTTCAAACTTACATTTTTAAAAAGAAATTAAACTTAGAATATGTTTCATAGATGTATTAGAAAAAGTTAAAAACATTTCAATCATTCAATATCCACTACTTTTTTAATATTATATTATTAAAATCCTTGAAAACTTATTTCTATTTATTAAATTGATCTTAGTTATACTTTTACGTAAAACGAAATTAATTCAAAATAATATTATATATTATTGTATATTGTATCGTATTTTATATATTATTGTATATTTATACATAGTGAAAGAGAAAACATGCATGTATTGTTGGTAAAGTGTGTTCCTTAAATATATTTATATTAATGTTTACATTTATTTGTTAATATACCTTCTTTGTAAATGTGGCTAAAAGCTGGCTTATTATTAAAAGTTGTATTATTAGCTTGTTATTACTTGGAAAAAAATACATTAATTGTAATTTTAATTTATCTTTAAATCATTTTCATTTCGCTGTACATTGTTAAAAAGAGTAATTATTCTAGTCTTATTTTTATCCTTAAAACACATATTTCCTATTTTTTTTAGTTGAAAAATAATATAAAAACATATAACATTAGATTGTATACACACTTTAAACATATAATAGTAGACAGAATAGATTGGATAATATTCCATAGCAGCAATACTTCCGCAGAAATCATCAGTCTCCATTACTTGTTACCATTACAAATTTTTCGTTATATACACTCATCCAAAAAAACATACTCATGAAAGTGCATTATCAGCAATACAAATACTTTACAGACACCTATACTATACAATTTTTAGATAAATGATTGCTACTATTTCAAGATATTTGACTGAACATAGGATCAGAGTTACATAAACGAAATTTACTTCTCTTTGACTTTTTAGTCACCAAACATTCTATTCTAAGTGTCCACTTTTAAAACTGAGTCTTAATACCCACATTTTCAGTTGAAAAATATTTAGCCAGTAGTAAAATCTTATATTTTAAACATAGAAATATTATTAGATGGTATACAAGGATAAAAAAGAAAAGAGTTTTTGCATATCGTTACAGTGACATTGAGTTTAATTAAATAAGTAAACCTTCTATTAGTATAGTATACTTTAATGTAAGGAATTAATATTAATATAGTGGTTGCAAAAACTCTTTAACATAGCAAGCTAACATTAATTCGGCTAAAATACCAATCATTATCATGTATGCCCATTCCAAACTTTTTTTATGGCTCACACTGAGTTATACTGAGGTACTGAATTTAATTAAATGAATATATACCTTATATTAGTATAACATATTTTAATGTGAGGAATTAATCTTAATATAGCGGTTTCAAAAACCTTTAACATGGCATTCATTCGGCTAAAATCATAAATCATAAATCATAATTCTGTATGTCCATTTCAAACTTTTTTGATGGCTGACACTGAGTTAAACTACGTTACACTGAGTTTAATTAAATGAGTATACCTTATATTAGTATAACATATTTTAATGTGAGGAATTAACCTTACTGTAACGGCATTGCAAAAACTCCTTAACATTGCAAGTCAACATAATTCGGCTGAAATCACCAATCATTATCATGTACGTCCATTCCAAACGTTTTTGATGGCTGACACTGAGAAACTGAGTTATACTATGTTACACTGAGTTTAATTAAATGAGCATACTTTATACAAGTATGGCATAACTTAATGAGAAGAATTAACCTTAATGTAACAGCATTGCAAAAACTCTTTAACATTGCAAAAACTCTTTAACATTGCAAAAACTCTTTAACATTGCAAGCTAACATAAATTCAGCTGAAATCACCAACCATTATCATGTATGTACATTCCAAACTTTTTTGATGGCTGGCACTGAGACACTGAGTTATACAATTTTACACTAAGTTTAATTAAATGACTATACCTTATATTAGAACAGCATATTTTAATGTGAGGAATTAATCTTAATGTAACACCATTGCAAAAACTCTTTGCCATTGTAAGTCAACATCAATTCGACTAAAATCACCAATCATTATCATGTGTGTCCATTCCAAATTCTTTTGATGGCACGTCTTTCCATTATGTACACTACCATCTGAAGAAAGTTAACTAGCAGAACTATAGTTAAAGAAGAAGGTCCACATACATATAAAAAAAAGCTCGCTGAAAAAAAAAATGGCTGCCGTGTGCACCAGAAGCAGCAGCTGACTAACAACGACACATCTCTTTCCTGCTAAGAGGCACGGTTACAGTTCGTGGTTGACCCCAGGTGAAGAGTTCTGTTGTGAAAGACAATTAGTGTGATGGATTGGACGGGAGATGAAAGAACTCATATTCCGGACTCGGCGATCCCTTCGTCATCTAGAGTGGGGATATAAAGGATTAGTTTCCTGGAGCCTTTTTGTTTTTTGGCAAGGACATTAGAAGGATAAAAGTCACGTATTGTTTGTTCACAACAGCTAAGAGGACATCAAGTTGAAAGGAAGTTAATGTCGTAAGAAAACATAAGATGATGAAACTTTTGTGGGTTGTTTTCATCAAGAAAAGAGAGTGATACATTTTTTTTTTCAGATTTATTAATCTATTTATTTAGAGAACAATTTTTCAAATTCTATGCTCATCATTATGTCTATTTCTTATTCCTTATTATATACGATAGACTTATACATTTTGCTTTTTATGAATTGCATAATTACTTTTCATGAGAATATTAAAAATATTTTTGATAACTTCTGATCACTTAAACGGTAAATTATGGTTGTGGCATAAATGTGCAATATTTATAAAAGTTAGTTAAAAATTAGAAAGGGGGAGAAATTGATAAATATTTCAAAATACATTTATATTAGAAATGGTGATAATGGTTTAACAATATAATTTATAAATCAGGATGGTATAATAGTAATGTTTAAATTTGAATCTTAATTTTAATTTGGAAATTTAATGAACTTTTTTGAAACATGAATTTGATATAATGCATAAAAAATAATACAACTTCCATTTTAGAGCTACGATGAAAAATTTATTAGTTTGATAAAATAGTTTTTTAAAAATTACTTATACAAAAATTATTATCAATTAAGCAATATAATTCCTCAATGTAGATGTTTTTTTCTTTATTTTTTTATCTGTCTAAAACATTTATTGGAGTATACTCTTTCTCTTCAAATAAATGGGTTAATACATTATAAGATTCGTGGAGAATTAATTAATTTTCTAAAAATTAATAAAATATTAATTTATACATTTACATGAATGAATGACAAATAATGCTTTAATCAATACTTAAATATCGATGCAAAAATACTCTATAGACATATTATTAGGCAAATTGGTTAATGTCAACTTTAATTTTGGTAATAATTAATTAGTTAATAAGGGTAATAGTAAATATAAAATTAATAGTGAGGATGTGCAAATGGAAATTGAATAAATGCGGTTAATGAAATAATTATGGATAACATTTTCAGTTAGAAATGTTAAAAGGCAGCATTAAAAGCATTGGTACAGTATCGTCTACAACAGGGGTCTCCAAACTTTCCAGCCTTAGGGCCATATTGTTTACTCCAGTAAGTATCAAGGGCCAAAGCCGTTTTAATTTTTCTGCCATTATCTATAATTTCTAGATCAGTCGCCGAGTACGCGCTCTGAGCGAGCATACGCTTGCTAATTACAAACTATTGTCAGTGAAAAATCACAATTACACAAATCTCATTAGAATTTTTTTACAAGTGGATACCCCGCGGTTTCATTCGCGTTCATTTAGCTTTTCCGTTCCTGAGGGATTTTCAGGATACAAATCATACGTTCGATTCAGGATCTATACATTCCAAACATCGATATACATACATATGCGATACTCTTTACCCCAACATAACTACCGAGGGTAACCGCGGGATGTTCACTAGTTTATAATGTTAGTGGGATTCATTTCAATTACTTGTCAGCTGTTATGCTTCTGCGTATTATGTTTTACCTATCAAGTCAATAAAACCGAGTTAATAGAGAGTTTTTGCATACCGTACGTTAGTTACCGTAGGACGTCCGTTAGCTTTTTCTCTCTAGCGCGTATGCTCATAGGAAACATAATTTCCTATGAGCATGCGCGCTAGGGAGAAAAAGCTAACGGACGTCCTACGGTAACTAACGTACGGTATGCAAAAACTCTCTAGTATCATTCGGTGTTTTTTTATCCAACTTATTACAGCAACAATAAGCTATTCGCTCCCGCGGGCCGGATGGATGACAGTGGCGGGCCGTAGTTTGGAGACCCTTGGTCTACAACATGCACGTGCAAGAGAGTGGTAGAACATTTTGATGTTTGCATGCAGAAATTAGACATGGCAAGAGCCGTGCTAGGTAGGGAGTGCAGAGGATAATTACCCGACACCAGTGATTCCAAATGAGATGAATGATAGCCAGGTTACAGTTACAGTGAAAGAAATGCGAGGTCTCCATTATGCTTTGTTCCCGATATCTCCATTGACAGAGAGTTTAGCTGAAGATGGAAGGGATCCTTCAAATAACACCACAAAGGCAAAGATAGAAAGAAACACAAACAGTTTGCTCAGAACAAATCTTTAAAAGGCAGAAATTATGCATGAAATTTAAAAAAAAAAATTATTATATGGCATAAAGTGGGTTTTATCGAATTTATTGTTTTAAATTAATTTGGATATGAGTCAATGCTATAGAAATTATAAGTTCATTATTATAGTTAAATCAATAAAAAAAAATAAAACTACAAAATATTTATAGGGCTTTAATAGATGACTAAAAATATAAAAACTGATTTTTTAATATTGACTACTATGGCTGAGACGATTTTTCATATTGACTACTAAAATCATATTGACAAGTATAATTGTGACGATTTTTCATATTAATCACTCAATTCATATCGACAACTATGACTGTGACAGAAATTCCATTCCATTAATGAATCACAGTGACAAAATTACAGTTGCTATAACGATTGGTATTTACAAAACAAATACTGAGATATCTTTCTGATTAATTTGCTTTTTACAAGCATGTTTTCAGGTTTGTCCCCCCCCATTTTTTTTAGTAAAGTGTTATTTTAAAAAAATTAAATAATCCAGTGTATTTAGTAAAATCTAATCAACTTTTTTACATGGAATAGATAAATCACTCTTTTAAAGTAATGTATTCATTCAATTAAATTCTCACAAAAAATACTTCATTATTCTCAAGTGAAAGAATAGAACACAATCCTAACATTGGTTTGAAACCATTAACAGGTTACAGTGACAATAAAAAAAGCACCATAATGTAGCAATTCGATTTATATCCATAAATAATTCCAGCATATAAAAGAATTCTCACATAATTACGCAAACAGCACATAAGCAATAGATGGCATGAAACACTAAAAAAAAACCTTGAACAGAATAAAAGGAAGTATAATAAACATAAAAAGACCTGCAAATTATATCAGAAATGCACAGATTTGCAAAAGCCCTTAGCTGCATATATTAACTGAACCCCGACTGCTCTATAATATCCTACTGTCAACTATAATTATGTACTAAATCTTTCTCTCACTATCTCTCTCTCTCTCTATATATATATATAGAGAGAGAGAGAGAGAGATAGTGAGAGAAAGATACTCTTATAGAGAGAGAGAATCTCCAGCAACAAATCTGTTTGGATCCACATATACATAGTAACATTTTCAACAATAATGTTAAAAATCGATAGATGGAACCAATTTGACGAATCATCTTTCGTTTGGTTACGGCAAAGCTAGAAACAAATGTTAAAATACTCATACCAATGTAGTCAGCCATAAAATATTTTATTTATTTTTTATTATTTTTTTTATCATATAAAAATATATATATATGGATATATGTACATATATATATCTTTATATATATAATTCTTCCGTGCGTGTATTTGTCACCGAGCTCCTCCTAAACGGCTGGACCAATTTTGATGAAATTTTGTGTGTGTCTTTGAGTGGGTACCTGGATGGGTTAGATTCCCAGTTGGATGCGATAGGTGGCGCTGCAATATACCGATATATCTGCGATATCGATATATCTTTATATACATAATTCTTTTGTGCGTGTGTGTTGTAAATGAACTCCTCCTAAATGGCCGAGCAATTTTCGATAAAATATTGTGTGTGTGTTTGAGTAGGTTCGTGGATGGTTTAGGTTCACAATTGAACTCATCAGTAGGTGGCGCTGTAGTCAGATTCCAATATATATATTTTTTCATTTTCAGGGCAGACAACACCTGCCGGACTCTCTATTACATATATATACACTGAAGTGACAAAAGTCATGGGATAGCAATATGCAAATTTTCAGATGGCAGTAGCATCGCGTAGAACAGGTATAAATGCGCAGTGCTTTCGCAGAGCTTTCATTTCTGTTCAAGTTATTCATGTGAAGAGGTTTTGACGTGATGATGACTGCACGACGGGAATTAACAGACTTTGAACGCGGAATGTTAGTTGGAGCTAGACGCATGGGTCATGCCATTTCGGAAATCGTTAGGGAATTCAACAATCCCAGATCCACTGTGTCAAGAGTGTGCCGAGAGTATGAAATTTCAGGCATAACATCCCACCATGGACAGCGCAGTGGTCGACCGCCTGCACTTAACGACCGAGACCGGCGACGTCTGCAAAGAGTCGTAAATTCTAACAGACAAGCAACACTGCGTCAAATAACCGCAGAAATCAATGTGGGATGTACAAGGGACTTGTCTGTTAGAACTGTGAGGAGAAATTTGGCTTTCTTGGGCTATTCCAGCAGAAGACCGACTCGAGTGCCTTTACTGACAGAACGACATCGCTTGCAGTGACTCTCGTGGGCACGTGAGCATATCGGTTGGTCCCTAGATGAATGGAAAACCGTGGCCTGGTCCGATGAGTCACGATTTCAGTTGGTAAGAGCTGATGGTAGGGTTCGAGTGTGGCGCAGACCCCACGAAGCCATGGACCCAAACTGTCAGCAAGGCACTGTTCGAGCTGGTGGTGGCTGCGTAATGGTGTGGGCTGTTTTTTCATGGCATGGACTTGGTCCTCTGGTGCGACTGGACCGAACATTGACTGGAAATGCTTATGTTCAGCTACTTGGAGATCACTTGCAGCCATTCATGGACTTCATGTACCCAAACAACGATGGGATTTTTATGGATGACAATGCGCCATGTCACCGGGCCACAACTGTTCGCGATTGGTTTGAAGAACATTCTGGACAATTCCAACGAATGATCTGGCCACCTAGATCGCCCGACATGAATCCCATCGAGCATTTATGGGACATCATCGAAATCCTGCACCATCAACGCTTTCACAATTATGGACGTCTATCGAGACAGCATGGTTCAATATTCCTGCAGAAGACTTCCAACGACTTGTTGAGTCCATGCCACGTCGAGTTGCTGCACTTCGCCGGGCGAAAGGAGGGCCGACACGATATTAAGAGGTATCCCATGACTTTTGTCACTTCAGTGTATATATATATATATATATATATATATATATATATATATATTATGCAACGTGGTGAAAAACAAATAATAAAGTATAATAAAAATAAAGAAAGAATTTGATGGATACCTACGTTGATATATTATGTATTTTAATATTTGTTTCTAATTTTGTAATAATCAAGCGCAAGGTGATTAGTCAAATCGGTTCTATTTATCGATTTTTAATATAACATTGATGAAAATGTCTGTTTCCAAATATATGTGATTCCAAACAGGCTTTCTGATTTTAACGCAACTACAGCTTCATGGATGAGTGAAAAAATTAAGATAGAAGATGTTTCTGGCAATTCCATAAAATAAGTAATGAATTTTCGAAAAATATAGAAGATGATATATTTGAAGATGTTATACCATATGGTTATACTATATGTTATATTTATCCAATATCTTGATATCCAACATAGTTGAGATTCTTCTATTAAGGTGAAAAAGGAATTATGTATATAAAAAAAATTAGAGGCAAAGTATTGCATCCCTGTCAGATTAGCTCGCTATTGGCCAATTTCTTATCTCTTACTTAGTAATAAATTATAAAATTTAAATAAATCTTAATTATATTTGCAGTAAAGTCCATCCTATAAGGCAATTAGAAAAGCAACGGTGGCCTACGGTCCAGATTTATACAAGAGATCATCATTATAAATGAAAATGAAACTTGGTCACTATGAAAATCAAGTGACATTAAAGTTAATGAGCCTTTTCTGTTGGTATAAAGTAGAAAGTAAACATAAAGTGACGTTCATATTAAATGAAATCTCACCATCGTATCCCTGATTGTCGTGCGCTTCCGGTCGTCCGAGTTCAAGGACTTCTTCCTTCTTTTCAAGGACGCACAACAGACACTGGTGGATGCAGATGTATTGTTGCTGAAATAAAACATAATTGAAATTAAAACTCAAATGTATATTATACGTTGCTTTCATTTGAAGTTAGGTTTTTTTCTGCCATTTTATTTCTGATTGTTATTGATTGTATTGCTTTTTTTCTGCTGAGTGCAACAATTAAAACTTTTTAATATGTTTGGTGCATGTAAATGAAAACTCAGAGCTTGCCAATAAGTTGCTTCAAAATGGGAAGTTTAACTTTTAGATGAAGGAAAGCAAATAACTTTAATGTTTTTACAGTTTTTATTTATAATTTTAAGATATTGTTTTATTTTTTTTAATCAAATGATATTAAAATATATTTATTTATAAAAATATACAAATATAACTCATAATTTCATAATGAAGAATGAGTTTATTTAAACTATGCTTAATTATATGAAAAACTAAAGCTATTTTTGGTAAGCATTTATTTTGATGAAATATATTTCTATAATATATCTTATATATCTTATATATCTAAATATATATCTTATAATGTTTCTATATTACTGATTATAATATGTTTTTGTATTATTATTTTGACTAATATATACAGGGCGTTTATAATTAAAGTAAAAAAAGAACCACTCATCACAATGAGTTCAAATTTGAATTGAAGATACTTGAAAAAGGGGTAAACGGTACGGCATCAAAAAAAGCTCCAAAGTGTATTAATAGATGGCGCTGTAAGCGGCATAAAAATGAATTTGGCTGCCAGTGATATTTTGAAGTGAAATGACAACGTATTTGGCATGAGTTGCACATTAAACCAACTGTGGTGTTCAATGCGCTTGATTGTTTCGGTTTTTTTGGCGGAAAAAAAATGACTTTCAAATCATTTAACAGTTGGGACACTGTTAGTGGAAAGCCCATCCACCACGACAAGATCATACCAAATTGCATGGGAAAAATCGGTGGAACATTTTTTTGGATCTTTTTCTGATGCCATACCGTTTGCCCCTTCTTCAAGTACCTTCAGTTCAAATTTGAACTCATTGTGAAGAGTGGTTCTTTTTTTACAACATTTTGAAAGTGGGACTTTAATTATAATCACCCTGTGTATATATTTTAAATAAAAAATGTAATTCTTAAAAATAAAACACTTAATAAATATGCTGTTTTAAATAAAACTTTATATTTTTAGAAATTTTTTGTTAGATAGATTAAATTTTACAACTATTATTCATAATTAATCTTTGCCCGAATAAGTAATGTAATAAAATTAAATATTGGCTATATATATGCCATTTTACAATTATAATTAAAAAATAACTCAATAGTTACTTTTTAATGAGAAAATTGAAATAAATATAAATTTATCGTTTAGTTATACAAATAATAGTTCGAATTTCAAATAATCAAAAGTTTATGTCATTGTAAATACAACTTTACAAGTAATTTATGCGGTACTAATTAGACCATAAATTCAATATGAAGGTGCAAAAAAAAGAGGGGAAATTGGTTACCTCGTTTTGTACCATCCACACCCTCTCCTTTCTCATCTCGTAGACGGTGCCGAAGATGTCCACGTAGTCGTTCTTCTGGATGTGCTGTATCACGTGGTCCAGGGCTATGAAGGTGCCCGATCGTCCAACACCCGCGCTGCAACAGAAACATGCATTTAATATAGGTGAGTATTATCCTTACGTATTTCCAACAACATATACCTTATAAAATGAGATTTAAACCAAAGATGCACCAGATGTTGTTTTTTCACATATGTTAATTTTCTAACGATTCATAAATTCGTTTCATTTATAAATTATTATTGTAACAGTGCTTCCTCCTACACACTGACTACGGCGTTTAGGAGAAATGATCAATCGGCCTCGGCTAGTGCTAGTACAGAGCAACCCTGCACTTCTGTTGAAAAATGTTTAGTTGACCTACAGTCTCTAACCCTGAAAGAAAATATATTTAGCGCAACCCTGCACTTTTTTTCGTACCTTGTGCACAGCCGAGAGTACCAGCTCAGAAGTTAAGTCCTTCCACAAAGCTATTTATTTATCCGTGCAGCACAACCTGCGCTACCACTGATGGGAGTATTATCCTTATGTGTTTCCTTATAGTCTATTATCCCGAGAGGGAATATATTTAACTAAACCCAGCGCATTAATTGGACTACAGACTCTCACCGCGTTTCGCGTATCCTGCGAGTAACAGAGTATCGGGTTTCGGCTTGGAACTGGAATCCTTCAAAAATCTATAATTATCTGTCTTTAAATGTGTGAAATATTGTATGCCTCTCATTGTATGTGTGTAGTGTTTGTGCTTGTGTAAATAAAGTTGTGAGCTGTCCAACCTGTACCTCACGTATCTCATCCCAACAACACCCAGTTACAATCTGATTGCCCAACCTGCATCCTCCATTATCGATATTTTTTTTTAAATTGTCTGATCTTTCTGAAAGATTAAAAATATAAATTATTTGAAAAAACATTTAAACAAATCTTGCTTTATATTTTATAAATGATCCTTCAATCTTTTCAATTTTTCAAAATTCATTCAATTAGTTCCATTTATTCATAAAAAGACAAAAGAATTAAGAGGAACATTAGTAGCAAAATATTTTAAATAATTATATGCGTTTTTCGTTGTTTATTTTTTACATTCTATTAACATCATTAAATACAAATATTTATCTCAATTTATGGGTGTATTTCATTTTGTATAATTATTATTTTCATTTTGTTTAATTTTATTTATATAATAATAAATGTATTATAATTTATTATTGTTAAAATCTTTAAAATAATTATTTGCTTTTTTTCTTAAAGTTGTATATTATTATTATTTTTTACTTTCTATTAATATCAATAAAGATAAATATTTATATCAATTTATGGGTACAATTTCATTTTGTATAATTATTATTTTCATTTTGTGTAATAATTTTGTTTAATTTTTATTCATTTAGTAATAACTGTATTATAATTTATTATTATTAAAATCTTTTAAATAATTATTTGCCTTTTTTTTTTGGAGTTATTATTTTTTTACATTCTATTAATATCATTAAAGACAAATATTTATACGAATTTATGAGTATATTTAATTTTGCATAATTATTATATTCATTTTGCACAACAATTTTGTTTAGTTAAATTCATTTAGTACTAACTATGTTATAATTTATTATTAAAATCTTTTAAATAATTATTTACAAGATTTTTACTTTTTTTCTTGAAGTTGTTTATTTTTTTATTTTTTTTTTTTTACTTTTTATTAACATCATTAAAGACAAACATTTATATCAATTTATTATGCATTTCATTTGTATAATTAAATCTTAAAAATTTGTAGCATATCATTATAAATTAAAACCTGTTATTTTAATCACTGAAGTTAAATATTGTAATTATGAAATAATAATGAGAAAAAGATAAAAAAAATAAAAAGAAAATATTTTAATTACATTTTCTTTTCATCTTTATTATCTCAATACAACTGTCTCTATTTTTTCATGGTGTTTTAACAGCGGACATTTTCATGATAGACTTTATATCAATAAATTATATGAACCTTATATAATCAATCTAAATTGTCAAGAATCTATCCTACTGTAACTGTAACCCACTGTAAATATTTTATCCGATATAGTCTGTAAATTCTACAGACCGTTTCGATCGAGACGTGCTATATCATAATTATAATTCCAATTATGTGCAAATATATATGTGATAGCACTATTAAGGATTTATAGGTTATGTGTAAAAATATAGAGCGTCTATCATATTGCGTTGGACAGTTTTAAGATGGGATAATATAAATTTGATCTTCTTATTAATAATATCAGGCAAAAATTATTATGTACTATAAATAAATTGCTTTGATATTTGACTCATGGATTGACTCATTTTTGTTTGGAAATTGCAAAACTAACGGAAGAACTTCTGATGGTAAAAAAATCATTTCATTTTCATAAATTAGCAATAAATAACTAGTGTAAATAAAAAAATTCCACATTTTTTACTAGCAACACATTCCTATTGGTTGGAGTAAAAAAACAACCAAAAATTAAAAGAGTTGTCTTAAATTAAAACTCATTAATTAATATGATGTATTTGCAAAACCAATAGGATTTCTTAATTGTTAGCTGTTTGATACCACTGGCTTAGAAAATATAAGAAGGCCTATGCAAAATTCGGGCCGTCTTATAAAGAATTTTAACCATTTATGTTATAGGGTTCGGTTTGGTTTGTTGCTCTACGGTCATCTTATGCACACGAGGACTAAACAGACCGGGGCCTACAGTTTAAAGTGGATTCCTAGCCCCTAACAAACATCCATGCCATCGCAAAGATTCGAACCTGAAGCCTGAGATACCAAAGGCCATAGCGCTAGCCACTTGGCCACCACGCTGCCAAATAATCATAGGAGGAAGATCATAAAATTTTATTGATTTTAAATGGTACAATTGCGATAAAATAATAAAAAAGGGCATTTAATATTATTTATAGGTATCTAATGGACGAGTGACTAGCGCTCTGGCACTAGGTACCACATACTTTGGGCTCGAGTCCCGCTGTGTCATGGATGCTTGTAGTGGTTTGGTAAACACTTTAAAACGTAGGTCTCTGTCAAATATGACTGTTGGACACAGGGCTGACAACCCTACTCAGCAAAAAGAAAACTATACCTCATATTTCGGTATCTGCCAGTAGGCAGAAGGCTTTGGCCTACACTGGTGTTATCGAGCCATTGAAGAATATTATTTACATAAACAATTTGAATTATAGCTGTTGTTTACAAGCGTTTTTCAATGCAGTCAAGCAAATTTACCTTGCTTTTTACTTAGTAATCATAACAAGAATATGATAAGATAATATTTATATAATAAAATATACTATTATAATATTGATACGGGCCGTTTTCTGTAATTTTAAAAGCTGTAGAAATTTTCTCACAAAAATTGGTAGGTATATTATTTTTCACATCCTGAGTCAATTGCTTTTAGACTTTGGAATTAGCGGTTAATTAATATGGTCAATTAACTAAATGCTTTGATCTTTGCACCATAAGTTGGCTCCCTTTGAGACATTTCCAATGATACCATTTATGTTAAACTGATAATTGATAATATGATAATTGATAATTGCATAAGTTATCAGTTAAAAGTTAAAGAGTGTATGTATGGCAGACTTTGTCTATATATATGGCAGACTGTACATATAATCATTATTATTGCATGCTGATTCTAAATTTGAGAAATGATAACTATTTGTTGCAATAAATAAAGAGGAGGTTGAAATTGAGCTAGATACAAACCTGCAGTGGACGACGATTGGCTTGGGGTCGTTGCCGATTCTCTCCCTGACCGTCCTCACGAACTTCACGAGAATCTGTGGCGGTTCCGGCACGCCGAAATCGGGCCACGTCGTGAAGTGGAAGTGTCTCACTACACGAGACTGCTCATTCTGGAAGGCACAAAAGAAACCATTAGGTCATTTAAACTATGAAAAGCGAACCGAATAATATTCTAATGATTCTTATGCTTACATTTCACAGTTCTACACTTCTAAATAGTTTTTAACCTGTTGAGCAACATGTGGTTTGGCAATATCATGGTGAAAAATTAATTTGTAAATTCTAGTCTTTCATGTACTATAACTCGCTTTAAACGCATTAAGTGTCATCGGTATACAACGCCAGTCATACTTTCAGACGGTTTCAGCAACACATACTATATCTCACCTTTTTGATCCCACCAAATACCTTGACGCAATGAATATTTTTAAATAACGGCAAATTTCCAATATCTTATGGCAAAAAAGAAATCACCGAATGTATGAAACTATGATAAGGTCCCTTGAGTATCACGAGGTTCTACTCACCCTGGACACCTTGAACTCTGATATGGTCCAGTGGTGGTACTGCGACTCGTTGAGCAGGATGACCTGAATGTCTCCGTAGTAGACGGGCTGCATGTCGAAGGGCCAGTAGTGGTCGCACTTCTCCCTGCCCTTCTCGATGCAGCGCGTCAGCATGACGACGGCGCGGCTGTTCTGCTCCCACACCATGCGCCAGAAGTCGTCGCGCGTGCTGTGCAGGGGGCCCTGGGTCACGATGAACTCGCGAGGGGAGTTGTAGCCCTGCAATGAAAAGGAAAATACGCAATCAGACTTGAGGACTAAAATGCGTGCACTTCGAGTAGTGCATTATTAATGTTTTCAGTGTTATTCGATATTTTTAATTTATTATAACACTAGTCGATATGAACTGCCAGTGTTTCTGCTACGGAAGACAAAAATTAAACATTAAATATACGCACGAATAAAATAATTATGTAAAGTTTTTAAATACTAACCTTTTTTAAATCAAAGAAATAAATTGTTAATACCATGATAATAATCAATTGCTGGTAAACTTCAGTATAGAATTAGGCATGATGCGAAAGCCATACATTTAAAAACAATTTCAATCGCGAATGCAAAATATCTAATAATGATTAAAAGTAAAAACAATAGACGCAAGCGATAATTCCAGTAGAAGCGAAGTATAAAAATAAAAAAAAGGAAGAGAAATATCAGCCTGCAAAAATATTTCTGTACATAAAAGGATAATGTTCTAATCTAGGTAATCCGATGTAAATCAGAACGCAAAAAGAGTTCGACATTATTTCCTATTTGTAAGTCTATATCTATATAGACTTACAAATGTAGTCCATGTAAATTTATAGCTATTCCTATTTCATAAAAAATAAAAATAAAAACTTTGAAATTCTAAACAAAATTTATTCCATTTACTAAAAATTAATAATGTTATTTACAATCATCATTTCTGTTTCCTGTTATCGCAGACACCATTTTAGTAATTCAGTTTACAAACCGTCCAGTCCTAGGACACACGGTACTTCAGACCGGGGTTGCGACGGCAATCCCGAACTGTACGAGCCTAACCGAAAACTAAAATTTAAGGGTCACAATCAACTCAATTTTTTTTTTTTTTTAAATTTATTTTTTTATTATGTTAGTAAAAAGTCAGTGTTAGTAAAGTCAGTACAAAACCCCCAAAAAATACAAATAATTATACTAATAATAAAAAATTCAGGAAAACTACTTCTGTAACACAAAATGAGATAGAGAAACAACAAAGTATATCATAATTTCTAAAAACCTTACAATTAACTCTCGGTTAATCAATACAATTAAAATACAAAATAAGATTATCAGGAAAATTATTCCTGTAACACATAACATAAACATCATAAAAAATGGGAAATACAACAGGTATTTAAGTTTCAAAGAAACTTTTACAATTATCTTCATAAAATGGAAAACAATCAAGTAACACAATTATTTACAACTGCTCTATAACTTGAAGAAATCTTTTTTTCTTCATAATTTCTTTTAAAACAAATCTATATTTATTGTTAAGAATTAGGTGTCTCAATGAGATATTTCTAACATTCTCTGGAAGATTTTTGCGTTCTTCATTCCAATTTACACAGTCAAAAATCAAATGGTGGACTGTTTCGTCTGAATTTCCACATGAACATGAGCTCGGTTTATTGAAAAATCTATTTTGGTAAGCGTTAAATGCACCATGTGAAGTTATAAGTTGGTTGATGAAAAAATCGCTACAATTTCTATTATTATTTACAGTTGGATAAATTTCATATATAGGTCTTGCCACGTTAGAATTATTCCAATTGTCCTGCCAACACCATTTTAGTAAGAAAATGGCATCATATGGTTATTTATTTTAATCATGCCTATATGGATAAAATACGGAGATATTTATTAACATTAAATATACTATTTAATAAAGCAATATAAAACTGGGTTTTTTCCTTCTACTTGAGCAAGAAGTTGTAAAAACAGAAACGACGTTCTTTTTTAGAAAAAAAATGGCAGTAAATGTCTAACGACTTCTTAACTTCTTAATCGGATTTTCTTTCAAGGAATGAAAGAAAGCAACCCCACTAGAGTTTACCAGGAACCACCAGATCTTAATTCTCAGAAGAAGTACCATTTTTCTCAAAAACTCGTCTCTAGATATTCTATTCCTCTTATTTTACTGTTATCAATATGTACTTTGTAAAACCACAGACTCTCAAATTAGATTTTCGAAGAAAATACGACAACTGGATATAAAAAGTAGTTAAAATTGGATTTGAAAAAAAAAAAAAAAATTATAAGAAATGGAATTGTGCAATTTTCAGTTGAAAAATTTCACTTTTTAATAAAAATCTAACAAGGAGGTTCTAGTTCTTAGTGGGTCCTAGTTAGATTGCAAAAGAGCGAGTATTCGATTCCCACTGGAGTTATGCGCTGTAGTCCCTGCTTCGAAAAAGCCTTAGTGGTAATCGTAACATAGGAACTTTAATCGACAGTCGTAATGTACGACTTTATCAAATATCATATCGATTTCTGATTTATTTCCTGGAATTCTCGGAAGTCTCTTGTAGTTAAGGAGCCATTAAAAGATTAAAGAGATCTTAGACTATGAACGCCTATCACATTTAAACAAACAAACAAAATATTTTACCTAACAAAATGTTTATTTTCCTATTACAAAACAATTATTTTAAGCCACGCTTTCGAAAACTCAAAGCTTCAGAGAATTCCCTTTAATCATCGATGAATTATTAATTACATCAGTAATTCTTTTCATGATTAGTTCAAATAATTAAAAAAACATACGTCAAGCTCAAAATTCAATAAATGCAAAGCTTTAGAGAATCACCTTTAATCACCGTTGAATAATCATCATCAAGTAATTAGAATCATCATCTCATCATCATCAGTTCAAGTAATTAGAAAAACATACGTCAAGCTCAAAATTCAATAAACGCAAAGCTTCAGAGAATTTCCTTTAATCATCGTTGAATTATTAATTACATCAGTAATTCTTTTCATGATTAGTTCAAATAATTAAAAACATACACCAAGCTCAAAATTCAACAAATGCAAACCTTTAGAGAATCCCCTTTGATCACCGTTGAATAATCATCATCAAGTAATTAGAATCATCATCTCATCATCATCAGTTCAAGTAATTAGAAAAACATACGTCAAGCTCAAAATTCAATAAACGCAAAGCTTCAGAGAATTCCCTTTAATCATCGTTGAATTATTAATTACATCAGTAATTCTTTTCATGATTAGTTCAAATAATTAAAAAAAACATACACCAAGCTCAAAATTCAATAAATGCAAACCTTTAGAGAATCCCCTTTGATCACCGTTGAATAATCATCATCAAGTAATTAGAATCATCATCTCATCATCATCAGTTCAAATAATTAGAAAAACATACGTCAAGCTCAAAATTCAATAAACGCAAAGCTTTAGAGAATCCCCTTTAATCACCGTTGAATAATCATCATCAAGTAATTAGAATCATCATCAGTTCAAGTAATTAGAAAAACATACGCCAAGCTCAAAATTCAATAAATGCAAACCTTTAGAGAATCCCCTTTGATCACCGTTGAATAATCATCATCAAGTAATTAGAATCATCATCTCATCATCATCAGTTCAAGTAATTAGAAAAACATACGTCAAGCTCAAAAATTCAATAAACGCAAAGCTTCAGAGAATTCCCTTTAATCATCGTTGAATTATTAATTACATCAGTAATTCTTTTCATGATTAGTTCAAATAATTAAAAAAACATACACCAAGCTCAAAATTCAATAAATGTAAAGCTTTAGAGAATCACCTTTAATCACCGTTGAATAATCATCATCAAGTAATTAGAATCATCATCTCATCATCATCAGTTCAAGTAATTAGAAAAACATACGTCAAGCTCAAAATTCAATAAACGCAAAGCTTCAGAGAATTCCCTTTAATCATCGTTGAATTATTAATTACATCAGTAATTCTTTTCATGATTAGTTCAAATAATTAAAAAAACATACACCAAGCTCAAAATTCAATAAATGCAAACCTTTAGAGAATCCCCTTTGATCACCGTTGAATAATCATCATCAAGTAATTAGAATCATCATCTCATCATCATCAGTTCAAGTAATTAGAAAAACATACGTCAAGCTCAAAAATTCAATAAACGCAAAGCTTCAGAGAATTCCCTTTAATCATCGTTGAATTATTAATTACATCAGTAATTCTTTTCATGATTAGTTCAAATAATTAAAAAAACATACACCAAGCTCAAAATTCAATAAATGCAAACCTTTAGAGAATCCCCTTTGATCACCGTTGAATAATCATCATCAAGTAATTAGAATCATCATCTCATCATCATCAGTTCAAGTAATTAGAAAAACATACGTCAAGCTCAAAATTCAATAAACGCAAAGCTTCAGAGAATTCCCTTTAATCACCGTTGAATAATTAATTACATCAGTAATTCTTTTTTCATGATTAGTTCAAATAATTAAAAAAAAAACATACACCAAGCTCAAAATTCAATAAACGCAAAGCTTTAGAGAATTCCCTTTGATCACCGTTGAATAATCATCATCAAGTAATTAGAATCATCATCAGTTCAAGTAATTAGAAAAACATACGTCAAGCTCAAAATTCAATAAACGCAAAGCTTCAGAGAATTCCCTTTGATCACCGTTGAATAATTAATTTCATCAGCAATTCTGTTCATGTGTTCCTCAAGTAATTAGACAAAAATTATACATCATGCACAAAGTTCAATATATAACCATGCTTTCTTCGAAACACTGATAAGAGCGCCCCCGTGTGGCTTTAGGAGAAATGGTCCATAGACATCGAGACTCTGAACCGAGAGGAAGTACAACGCAATATGTGCTTCTGTGAGAAATATTTAGTTGGCCTATAGTCTCTCACCCTGAGAGGAAATATATTTAGCGCAACACTGCGCATTAGTGGGCTTACAATTCTTACCCAGGTAGTAAGTATATTGAATGCCACCCTGCACTTCTTTGCATAATGTGCTTTGCATAAAGTAATTTGCCCTGTGCTTAGCTGGAAGTGCCAGCTCGGAAGTGAAGTCCTTCTACAAAGCTATATAATTATCTGTTTTTTACTTTAAATGTGTTAAAAATCGTTATTGTCTAATTATATGCTTGTGTAAATAAAAGTGTGAGCTTTCAAATCTGTGTCTCGAGTATCTCAACGTACCCATACAGCTACAATCTGGTTGCCCAACCTGCACACTTACAAATATACTATTTTGCAGCTGGCAAACACTTAAACAGTTGTCTTCGATGCCTTAAGGCAAGAGCTGCACCGACGTTACTCACTTAAGGCTTCTTCCCACCGAGGCGACATGCGGCAGGCAAGAAAATCTTTTCGATCTCTTCACTGCGAAATGTCAGATTTAGCCTAGGGAAGTTCCGCTTCGAGTTGAAAGTTTGTCAACTCGAAGCGGTGCATTTCAAACCGGTTTCAAGCAAACGCAGTGAGGCTAGTGATTGGTCAACTCTTGTCGCTGAAAGCGCTTCTCGCCTCGGTGAGAACGAGCCTTTAGCATTACCCAGGAGGTACGTGTAGCTTGAAGATGAGCTACGGAGGTGGAGTAACAATACCCCCTCCCCCAAAGTTCTACAATCATGTGGCTTAAAATGGATTTCGAATCACTACATGGCACCGCCGGGACTCAAACCCGAAATCTGTGCCAAATATAATATAAATTACGAAAAAATTTATTTATGGCAATTTTTACTCCATCGTTTTCATTTCATTTAAAAAGTCTATTTTAACGATTTTATTGCAACGCATTAATTTTCATTTTAGAAGAATTCCAAAGAACGTTTAGGATTCCCAATGCTTCTATAAACTTCTGCTTCCTATTTTTAATGATCCCCCTTCTGACATTGTCAGCGAGTTGCAAAAATCTTCGTTCCCCATGACGAGAGGTATTAAAGGAGCTTTAAAAACTTCTAAACTTAAAAAGATTTTCTGACTTTAATACGACACGATGCTATCTTTCTTTTTTTTCGGGGTGCGGGACAAGGGGGTGAAGTGAAGAAACTGAAAGGTATATAAGAAAAAAAAAAATAACAACGAGCCTGTAAAGTACCAAATATAGTTCCTCGCTAAAATTTTGGACAAAAGGGGTTTAAGAAAAATCTCTTTTTTCACTGGAATACTTTGAAAGCGAGTATTTATTCTTGTAAAAGCTTTTTAGTTAATAAAGATGTTAGATGCTGTAGCAAAGCCTAAAAAAATGCTGTATGGAAACATTTTTATGCGTAGTGAAAGAGTAGATAAAAAAATTAAAAGTTGTAGAATTTAACATGTATTCTTATAAATATTACGGGTTTTTTTTAAATTTAACAACGGAATTTTTTGTAACAAAATTAATTATTGTGAAAATTGTGAAATTTTTTATGAAGCTGCAAATAGGTAAGTAGAAAAACCTTAAGATACATTTTTATACATAGACTGTATACAATGCTTAAATGGTTACACATATATCTTATTTTGATCGCAGAATGTTAATTAGAAATATAATTTGTTATAATGAACTTATAACAATTATATTTCTAAATAATTTAAATCATATATCTTAATTGTGATTTCTTATATTTATATTCTATAAATACGTAATTTTATTACTGAATTTGTAGATTACATTTTACATTTCTAATGGTAATTTGGCGCATTATGTTAATATTTTATACATTCTTTAATTTATCATTCATCGTTGTCTTTTTATGGTAAATATCTTGTTATTGTAATCTAATAAAAAAACGCATTTTTACACTATCATTTTAAAGTCATATTTACAACTTTTCGAAAAATTTAATGTATTTCAACATTATTAAACATCGTCGATCGATGCTTTAAGCAGCATTCACACCAAAGCGTTGAGTGACGAGGTGTGAAACATCGACCAATCCCAAGCCTCTGAGCACCATGTCTAAATATTGTGACTGGAAGACGCCTCAATACTCAACTCCTTAGTGTGAATGCGACTTTAATGAGAATCTTGCATTACATCTGGTTTTAAATTTTTTTAATGAAATGAAATTACTTGAATTATATCGGTAATAATTATTATGATTGTTTTGGTGATGTTAAAATGGATTCATTATATTTAGTACATAATAACCTGTCTGATTATCGCAATAACAAGAGTAAACATAGTTACAGATGCTTTTAATAAAATAGCCCTTCATTATGTCGCGAATGTTGGAAGACAAAAGAGAGAGAGATAACGAGCTATTTTATAAGATGGATTTCCATCGGATACTAAAATTTCACTTCGTAAATCGCGAACTTCCCATAAGCAAGATTGGAGAGGACATCAGACATGAGATTTTAGTATCTGGTGAAAACATATCTTAAATATTATATAATTTTCGGGAGAAAATAAAAGGTGTGCAAAATATCTGACATTTGGATTACGTATACTTACGGAATGTAGTTTGCGTTGATGTAGTCCGTGCCCTCCTCGTCGTCTGTGGGCATGAGCTTGATCCTGGAGTGGTCATAGGGCAGGATGTTGGTGAATCGGTTCTTGGGTCGGTTGACGGGCAGGTCCGCCGCGTTGCACGCCCTCTCGCGGCCCACGCTCTTCAGGAGCTCGAACTCCTCCGAAAAGCGGAAGTCCGAGTCGGCGGCCATCAGGCGGTAGTGGTCGCCAAAGTCCTTCAGCTTCACGGGACGGCTGCCACAGAGAGAGATTGAACAATCAAAGATTTATTTTGAAAAGATTTCGAAGAGATTGTTTTGTTGGAGGTGCCGGCCAATTAGCGAGTGCCAAGAAAACCGATGGATCATTTGCACTCTTGTTACCATATTGTACTTGGCGAGAAACTGGTGGTGTTAATATCATAAGGTACATAAAAAATGAAAGAACTAATCTACGCTAAGAAATAAACAATATGGTTGCCAGAATATCTAATTAATTATTATTATGATGGATTCCACTAATTAAAATTAACTGAAAATAATTAAAAGTGAGTGAATAAACAGTTATTTTACATTAAATAAATATACAAGTATATATCATAATGTGCATAAAAAATGAAACTAAAGTAAAGAAAGAATCTATGCTAAGAAATACACAATATGACGACCAGAATATCTAATTAATTATCATTAATTGATCTTAATTAATTCATTATTTAATTAATACTAAGCAATTCACTAATTAATACTTACTTGAAGTAGATGGATACAAAATTAGTACAAAAAATTAGAACGAAAGAAGCACCGAAACTATCAAGTAACAAGTATGCAAATGAACCATCGGCGGTCGCCAATTGGCTGGCACCTCTATCGGAAGAATCCCTGATTTCGAATTGTTAAGTTAGCTCTAAATGCACTTAATTTATGTTATTTATCAAACTTAACATAGTTTCCATATTATTATTATTATTAACATAGTTTCCGTTATTTAAATAGCAACGAATAACAAGACTCCTTTTTTTAGTGAAGCGTCTCCATCGGATAATAAACTCCCATTCAATAGAACGCCCGCCAATCGTAAGTCTTATATGCTTCTCACTTACTGTACTCTTATTGGCTGGCTTCTGCGGCATGGGACTCTTGGAAGGTTTCGTTATTATTATTACGGCATCGCGGTAAATTGCAAATGTATGTCGCCAAGTGGCCATGTAAATCCCTGTTATTTACAGTCTGCCTATCACGAAAAGAGCTTTTGGTGATCTTATTAGTGTCGTTTAAAAACCGATAGCCGTAGGAATAAAAAAATACCATACTTCTTTTTTCAGTTTCAAGAAAAAGATACATGATTTCGAAAAAATATTCATGGAACGTTTTCAAATAATTAAAAAAAAGTTTAAAAATTTTGAATGAAAGGTTTGTTCAAATTACATTTAACAGTAAAAATTTATAATTCTGTACCCTTTTTGCCAAATCGATCACCAGGATGCCACGTCTCCAAGTAAACAAATATAATTTTAACAATTTTCGGGCAAAACTATATTACGCAAAAATCCATCACTAGGATGCCAAGCCAAGTATACAAATTTTGAATGAAAGGTTTTTGCAGCGGTAAAAATTTGTAATCCTGTACCCTTTCTGCCAAATCAATCGCCAAGATATCAAGTCGCCAAGTAAATAAACATAATGAATGCTGCAGTTAGTTTTCGGGTAAAACAATAGTACGTCAAAATCCATCATTACGATACCAAGCCAGATAAACAAACAAAATGGCTGCTGAAGTTAGTTGTCGTTGTCATTTTATGCCAAATTTTATCACTTTAATGCCAAATTATTATGTGGAATTTTTTCTAACTCACCAAAATATATCATTTTAACAACGATAATAACCGCTATTACGCTAAAATTACATTATTATTATCGCACATTCTCTTATCTTAGCACTTGGACAAACCGACAAAGATTAAAAAGAGATAACGCTTTCTCTCAAATTCACTTGAGGAACTTTTAAATCAGGACATTGAAAGGCACTCATTTAAGTCAATCTTTAACCACCTTGAGGGTTTACCTGAGTCTATTTTCAACAAGAACTCGGGATCCATACTAACAAAACGAAGATCTGCCCGATTATCCCCGACAACTTGCTCTTGAAGTTATTAACCAAATTCCAGCAATAGCTATTCAAATTTATACTGATGGCAGTAACGATGAACCAAGAATCAATCTCCACGAAGCCAAGTAAAAAACATAATGAATGCCGCAGGTAGTTTTCGGGTAAAACGACGCCAAAATCCATCACTAGGATGCCAAATCATGTAAACAAACAAAATGGCTGCCGAAGTTAGTTGTCATTGTCGTTTTATGCCAAATTTTATTGCTATGACGCCAAATTATTATTTGTAAAATTTTTTTCTAACCCGCCATAACATAATTAACTTTTTATGGTAGCGGTAAATTCATGAAGGCTCCTAATTTCTCACATAAATTTAAGATTAGTAATCCGGACTTCTGCTATATTCTTAAATCTGAGTTAATCGCTATTAATCTGGCACTCACCGCGATTAAATCTGTAACACCATCCGCTGATATCTGGATCTTATCAGATAGTCGTAACGCCGTCCAGCACTTCGGTAACAGGACTAAAGTTGCAGAAAAACACAATTCTAAACACTTTTAAGCAAGGCTCCTAATATCTCACATAAACTTAAGATAAGTAATCGGGACTTCTGCTCTATTTTGAGATCTGAGCTAATCTCCATTGATGTGGCATTCAACACGATTAAATTTCTAACATCATCCCAGATATCTGGATTTTATCAGATAGACATCATAGTGCCATACAGCACTTATGTAACTGAGCTAAAGTTGGCGACAAAACAGATGTTTCAATTCTAAACACTCTTAAACAGATTTACCAACAGCACGAAGCTGTTGCCAGCAGCATTGAAGTTGTTGATCTTTTGGCCAAAGAAGGCGGCTCTGATATAAATTTCTGGTAATTCAGAGACAAGGGCTGCACCGCTGTTACTCATTTAGCTCTACCCGGTGGGCACGTGTAGCTTGAAGATATCCTATGTATGCGAGCAACGCTACCCCCACAACGCTCTACGATCTATTAAACTCTATAGACTGGTCCTACTAGACTGGGACCAATGGTTTAAATTGGATTCCAAACCCTTACGAACATCCATGGCATCGCCGGGACTTGACAGCCATTGATGTGGCATAAGCAAGGACTGCACCGCTGTTACTCATTTAGTATTAATACTACGGAGCGATTAGCACTACCAGCACTACCTGACAACGCTCTACGATCATATTAGACGGAGACCTGTGGTTTAAAGTGGATTCCGAACCACTACAAACATCCATGGGACCACTGGGACTTGAAGCAGAAACCTGCGGTACCGAGCGTTAGCCACTCGGACAGCCCCCTTTGATATACAAATATCAAATGATTCTTAGAGCAATTCTAGGATCTGCTCCAAGATAAGAACTTCAAACCAGCAGCTATGAAAAACTTCTCCAACTTACCCCTGGTATAATAGGCCGGGTCCAGGTGGTTCCCTTACCATCAAGGCTGATATGATAATCCAAATCACCAATAGTAGGCTTGCAAGTGAACACATTAAGTGCCTCTTTTTTGATAAGGGGCAAAAAACTCTTCGGACATGTACCAATTGTAATTTAGAACAGGCCTTTCCCGAACACCTGTTGAAATGTTCGAATCTTGACAGGGTTGACTTAAACATTAGTCCTGGACTTGTTTATGATTTTTTTTAAGATTCTTGAGCTTGTGGACTTGATCTGGCCCGTGGCTTGATCATGTGGAATAAGACAGCTACAACTGACGCCAAAATTGTTCGTTAATAGCCACATTTTTTTTTTATTTTGCTTTTATGCCAAGAAAAATATATATTTCATGCTTTTTATGATGCCGAATTCGAATGATAAAACAATTTATTAAAGACCAGTGAAAATACCAGAGGACTACTTACATTTTGTTTTGATATATCCTTTATTGGAGGAGGAAATGATCTTTTTATTGCCTCACTAAAACATTTTTTTTTACATAGCAATATCAAATGAATCAAAAAGAAAAAAATAGAATAATCTCATAAAACCACAGAAAAAAAAAATGTAATGTGTTCGAGCGGACTATTCGACCGTGTACTAACGTTCTGAAATTAAAAAGTAACATTTTTCAGCGCGAATTCAAATAACGGCTCCCACAAAACCTTAACTATGTCAACAGCATTAAGAAGAAATTCATCATTTGATTATTAAATATAAGTTATTAATAAAGTAAAAAATCATTTTTGTTGTTTCTTTCATATTTTCATGAGTGGCAACATCATAATAATTGCTTATATTCCATATCAATGGCCGACAAACTGTTATAAGAATATTGTCGGAATAATATATAATATCTCGGAATAATTATTTAAAAAAGTAAATATCTCTGTTCCTGTTTATTTCAAACAAAAATTCTGCACATAACAATGATGGTAACATTAAAATAGCCATTATATTAATCAAAAAAAAAAAAAAAAAGAAAGAACGAATGCTTCTAATTAAAGCACTGTAACCCTAAAGAAATTGGTTGAACATTGGCGAAATATTTTGGGTTGCAAGATTGGCGGCTTCCCCAGGGGTACAATATTCTAGGTTTTAACCCATTTAATTTATTGACAATACACACACACACATACTTATATATACATACATATACATTAGCTAATTTATTTTCTTTTAAATATACAAACAATACATAATTATTTATATAATATTAATGCACATATTAGATACATTACAATACATATATTATTCTTACATAAGCTACCAACCATAATTCTTTACACCAACTAATCTATTAAACAGTACTATTAGCATAGAGACATTACGACTTTTATACTTACGACATTACGACTTTTTACGAGACATTTATCTTGTGAGAAATAAAATGTTTCGCAAAGTCACGGAATAGGGCCGCTGGGATTTGGCGTCAAAAATTCTTTTCGTCAAATTAAGGCAAGGAAAAGTAATTGCGATTGTAAGTGAAGAGAATTGCAAACAGTACAAGAAATCTGGGTTATCACATTTGGAAACTTATTGCTCAGTTGGTGCCACAAAAAAAAAACCCGCCAAATCTCAATGGCCCTTATTTTGAGATTTGGGCAAATTTTTTTATCCCGAAAAACTTCTCAATTCTTGGTATATTGTATTTTTGCTGCATGTGTAAATATATTAACCAAATATAATAAACATAATTAAATATATATTAACCAAATATAATAAACATAATTAAATATATTAACCACCGTTGCTATAAATCTTAAGAGATTCAAATTATTATTTCACATAAATAAAAAATTTAAATGATATATAATAAACAATAAAAATATCAATGCATTTTTAACATATATAATTGTATCATTTTTAACATATATAATTGTAACATTTTTAACATATATAATTGTATCATTTTTAACATATATAATTGTAGCATTTTTAAAAAAAATTAAAGATAAAAATTACTTAGATATTTTTCTCAGAGCTATTTTATATAAATGTTGTTTTACGATAATCTATAAAAAAGGTCCGATTTTGAGAAGATATATGGCGATAGCTTCTTTTATCTTTTATTTGCTCCTATTTCACTGTTTACTTTAATTCCGATAACATGAAATTGCGACAACGTTTTAGCTATTTCTAGAAAACGAATTAATAAATGTGTTTTGAAAACAAGATTACACATGTAAACAAACAACTACCATGCGGATGTCGATTTCACGAATAACGTGAGCTACGATTTATATTTTTCAGAAACTTAAATATATTAATTTATACAATAGTAAAGATATTTTTCAATTTGAAAAAATATTTTTTAAAAATTTTTTTGCAGACAATATAATAAAAATCCAAAATACTTCAAATTTAATTAACATTATTTATTGAAATCAAAATTAAGGCATATTTTTTTTTGCTTTGAAGAATGATTTTGTTTAGGGTTTCTTTCGGATCGTTTTTAAACAAAAAAAAAGTTTTGTAATTATACTAAATTCCTGAAAATAAAATAGAAATCTATAATTAGGAAAAAAAAAGCCTTGAATTTTATAACCTCAATATGGAATTTTGTCTGTTTTCTCTGAATTTTGAGTTTGGTGTTCAAAATAAAAAGTAGCTTTTTTTTATGTTTTGTTTTTTGATGTTTTATTGGTTATAATTGAAATATTTTTCGTCAGGTCTTTCATAATGTCACATAATTCACCAATAACAAAAGCGAAAAGGAAAGCAATCTCTTTAGATATTAAATTTCATATCTTAGATCGCTTTGCAACTGGACAAGGTGTGACGTCTGTAGGAAAGCATTTTGGTCAAAGGTTTCGAACTTAAATTTCTTTTGTTTATAGATAATGCACCCGACCATCCGGTCTTAGAACATCCAAACGTGCAATTTTGTTTTCAGCCGCCTTATACTACAAACTTGATATAATCGTTAAATCAATGTATAATTGCGACATTTAAAACATACTACGCAAATCGAACATTTTAATCCGTTTTGGACAAACTGACTGATGGAAAATTAGCAGTCATTGATGTGTGGAATATATTTTCAGTTATGCATTGTATCAATCAAATTAAATTAACTATAGTTGAATTATGACCATCAACTTTGAATACATGTTGAAAAGCTGTTTGGCCAGAATGTATTAAAAACAAAAACCCCGCCCTTCCTCATTCGACTGAATTTGGTGTTCATGAAATAGTGACTTTTTTCCCTTTTCAAATGACGATTTACTTTGTATCATTCATGTACAATCTTTATGAAACATAAGGATCAAGATCCTAACATCATCGCATGGTTTATTGCATTATTTGTGCCGATTTCTTAGGACTGCGACCAATCTTCTATGTTTCCATAGATGCAATATATTTTTTTTACATGTATTCTTTGGGAATGTATCTATTGTATAAAAACAGAATTAGGTATACTCGGATCAAGTCGTTGGAACAGTCATTAAATGCATGCGAGAAATTTTCAATTATGAATTGTATGTATTAAATTGAATGTATTAAAAACAAAGACTTTGTTCAGCATTACATTGTATGTAAATTTCATTTCTTTGCAACTATGTAAATTTCATTTGTTTAAAATGCGCATGTGGCCTTCTTCTGTTTTGTATTTAAGGCGAAGTAAGCAGAAATCTATGTTCTTGCTTTTCAATTGATTGTAAGTGAACAATTTACAATAAAGTGGATATGGATTCATCGAGTATTTACTGATTCCATCTATCGACACCCTGCAAGTTTGGTACAAATTTCGTCCTTCCTAATAGCACCGAATTTTGTGTCGTTGATTTAGTGACATGTTTTTTTCCCTTCTCAAATGACGATTTACTTTGTATCATTCATGTGCAATCTTTATGAAATAAAATTATTAAGATTCTAAAATGAAAACTTATGGTTTAATTCCATTATTTGTGCCGATTTCTTAGGACTGGAACCAATCTTCTATTTTTCCACAGATGTAATACATTTTTTACACGTATTCTTCAGGAACGTATCTATAGTGCAAAAACAGAATGTGTACTCGCAGTTAGTTAGCCTCCCAAAATTGGAGATACTCACCTAGTGATGACTTCACTGTCCGCAATGGACATGGCGTCTGCTTTGGCATGCTTGGCCTTCTTGGCGAAGGGGGCGAGCCGCCTTCTTCTCCACAGCAGGGCCACCCCAACAACCAGCACCAGCACGATCAGGGGAATGAGCAGGCCGGCCAATAGCGTTCGATTGTCAGCCTCTGGAACACACAATAGCGAGATTACGATCTGAAATTTCTGGTTCGTCAAAATTGATTTAATATACAACTTTGTCACATTAGTCTCACAGATGACGAAATACATTAAGTTTGCTTTCTGTAGGAAGGCAATTTTCCATATCAGCCTCCTGTCCTGGTAACAGTTAAGGTTGGTTAACCACCGAATACGAAATTCGTAGAAAGACAACCAATAGGAACTCTAGTCTTCTGCCCATTCATGCTTTTAGATTGGCTGACGTTGCATGATGTTAAGTTTTAATATCCATTGTTAATCTCACCTTAACTGTTATCGGGTTAGAGTGACTAAGGAATAAATTATAAGGGATAGCGTAAAGCACAGTATATGTTAATAAATGTCGTTCTGCGCAGGTCTTGTAATAATATTAATTGACATTTCTAATCTTTTAACGATACTTTTGATTGATCTCAGGTTTTAAATGCATGAAATATGTAAATCAATATTTCTTAATTCTGGATGTGAAATCACACGACCTTAGTTGTAAAGCACTTAAGACATTTTTACTTATCATTATAATATAAATTTAAAGATAGAACCATAAACAGTTTTCTCACTTTCAAAATATAAAGAATAAAATACCTTTGAAGGCTTTGCATATACTATGAGCCAAGACAACAATAATCATAATTTCCGAATTATAGTATAATTTGCATTGGCGTATTAACCGTGAATGGTTTGTTTCGGGAGGGGCGGAAAATAAGTTTTACCAAAAAAGTTTCTTTGTGAGATAAGCTAGAATTACTTACAATGTCTCATTGGAAATATAATGTTGGGGAGAAAGAAATATGCAGAAAAGTGCTATGAGGGAAACAGGAGATTTAAAAAAATCTCTAAATGGATATTTTGTTGTAAAACCACAAAAAGTTCTTCCAAGAAGGAAGAAAAAAATTGCTAGAAAGACAATTAAATTCCGTAGAAAATGATTTAGAATTTATTAATGCTTTTGTAATATGCGCAACAATAAATAATTTGTTTCTTTCAAAATCGTATATCCATATCCTGCATTACTTTTCGTTCAACCTAATACTAGCGATTTCCTACCCAGTATTTAATATACACTTATTATTTAATATTATGTTATTTAATATTTAACATTTACGCACATTGTACTCATCCTCATCATTATCATCCTCATCCTCATCATCATCATTGGTGTAACTGTCCCATGGTGATCAAAGGCTGTCAGCTCGCTGGCAGACATTATACTCACTGGAGTATAATGTGCGTAATAATCTTTCCTCTTACTGTAGATATATGGCTACTTTTTATAATCTCATTCAATTTTTAAAAGAAACTGCTTAATTCTTTCTCATATTAAAATTCCATTTATCATCTTCAGGTATAAGGTGGTATTTTTTCAGGAATTGATATTTGTCGACATTTTGAGGGGAAAAATCCCTGCACATTATATGAAGCTGCATATAATGAACACGTTGAAGTTCTACATTTTTTAACGTATAATGAAAGAATTTTCGTCAGCTCAGTCTCTGATATGAGGTATAAACTATAATAAGTTTGTCAAGTAATTTGTAAGCAAAAAAATAAAAACACATTGATTCTTTCAATTTAATAATACTTTAAAATATAACAATAAATAAAGGTAAACGTTTTAATATCCCATGAAAATCGAGAACAATAAAATTTATTTAAAAAAATTAGATTTGTGTATTAATCTGTATAACTCCAAAATATATTGCGCACACACTAAAAAACTTACCTCAATGAAAAAAGATAAACAAAAAAAAAATCTACTTTTTTGAATGTCATTCTATTTACTGCACAAAATAAATATCTCAAGAAAACGTCACTTCCTTTTTAAGTGAAAAAATATTTTGCACTATCTTCTGCGATAAGATTATTGGAAAACATTGCAATGTATAGCGTAGATAATAGTAAGTTCTTAATACAGCAGTAATCTTGAGTCAATTCTTGGAAAGACATCACACAAAGCGATCTGGTATGCAGTATTGCACCAATTTTTAACCATTTATTATCTTAAGAAAATAATAAAATTAGATACAATTACAAAATAACTTTTTTTTCATTTAAATCAACAAAAGTTTGGCTAAATACTAAAACGTACGTTAATTTAATGTAATATACATCAATTTTTTTTTTACTATATTGCATTATTTATAAGGAAATGAAATGCATATATATAAACATAGATTATATAATTTTAGAATTTTTTTTTGCGGTCTTTACTGCATTAATCAAAAAAATAAAAAGCATAGAGAAAATTTTTAATACTCTAACAAAATCAAACGTTTCCATTTTGAAATAAATGTTTTAATTAGTTAAAATAGTAGCATGCATTAATTTAATGTAATATCGCAGATCAAATTTTTAGTTTAATTTTTTACTATACTGCAATATTCATAAAGAAAAGAAATACATATATATGTTAATTTTTAGAACTTTTTGTGCGGTCTATACTATATTAATCAGCAATTTTTTTAACAAAATCAAATGTTTCCATTTTGAAATAAATGTTTTAATTAGTCAAAATGGAAGCACTCCATCAATTTGATGTATCCAATTCAATGTTGCCTTTCAATAAAAGCAAAAATGAAACTTAATAGAAAAAAAATCAATACTTTTGATACTACAAAAGGGAAAAAAAAATTAATATTTATTTAGAATATTGTAACTATTTAATTAAAACATAAAATATGTACTTTCTTCTTTTAAAAATTTAAACAGCCATTATAATTACGAGAAATGCTTATCAAGTAATCAGTTATTATCAGAAACTTGAAATAACATCCATTAATACAAACTAAGAAAGACATATGGAGTATGAATTCAATCCTTTTTAAAATACATGAAAAACTTGGAGTTCGTCCCGCGTATTAGCCTCGAAAACTAATTAATTAAGCAGTTTTCTAGTCTCAAGTGCCATATTTAAAAGAATAAAAAATGGAAGAATAATTAATTTTACTACTTCCTCAAAACACCTTTCTCCCCATCCGATATTTTCACAATTTAAGAAACATTATTTGGCAGCAGCAGCGAAGAATCGAATCTAATTGCGTTCTCTGTTCTTTCCTCTTTTGTAATTAAGAAATGGCGCGAAAAAAAGAAAGAATGGCCGTTGGAATCTGATTATCGTGCGTTTCTGGAAAATCTGAAGAGACAATGACTACATTTTTTTCTCTTTCCGGTGTTAATTATGCACTGGTTATGTTCGACATAATTCTCCGTTATGTTTTTTTTTCTCTGTTCTGATCGATTGCTTCGTTGGGTAAAATTATTGTAAGGATGTACTAGTAACTGCGCTTTCATGTGTAATTTTTGAACTTCGGCCAAATACTGACATTTGGAATGTGGAAGTGTTTTAGGTTTTATGTCAGTTGTTTTCCTGAACAATAAAATAAAATCTTTATGGCGATTTAATGATTATTTTTATACTCTATTAAAAGAGCATTTTGAAATAAATGTTTTAATTAGTTAAAATGGAAGAATCGATTAATGTAATGCACTCGATTCAGTGTTGCCATTCAACAAAAACAAAAATGAAACGTAATAGATAAAAATCTATACAATTAAAATCAGTAAACGTTTGAATAAATACTAAAACATGCATTAATTTAATGTTATACCACGCATCAAATTTTTTATTTGTTTTTTTTGCTATATTACATTATTTATAAAGAAATAAATGATAAATTATTTTTAAAATTTTTGTGGGATCTTTATTGTATTAATGAGAATGATAAAAAGCACAGAAAAACTTTTACTGCTTTAACAAAATCAAACGTTTTCATTCTGAAAATGTTTTAACCAGTACAAAACGGAAGTATCCATTAATTTAACGTACTCGATCCAGTGTTGCCATTCAACAAAAACAAAAATGAGATTTCATAGAAAAAAAAGCAATACTTTTGAAACTACAGAAGTAAAAAAAATAATGTAATATTCATTTAGAATATTGTACCTATTTAATTAAAACATAAAAGATGCACTTTCTTTATTAAAAATCTAAACAGCTTTTATAATTACGAGAAAGGCTTATCAAGTAATCAGTTATTATTATCAGAAACTTGAAATAACATCCATTAATACAAACTAATAAAGCCATTTGGAGTATGAATTCAATCCTCTTTAAAATAAATGAAACACTTGGAGTTCTTTCCGCGTATTAGCCTCGAAAACTAATTAAGTAAGCATTTTTCGAGACTCAAGTGCCATATTTTAAAGAATAAAAAATGGAAGTATAATTAATTTTACTACTTCCTCAAAACACCTTTCTCCCCATCCGATATTTTCACAATTTAAGAAACATTATTTGGCAGCAGCAGCGAAGAATCGAATTTAATTGCGTTCTCTGTTCTTTCCTCTTTTGGAATTAACAAATGGCGCGAAAAAAAAGAAAGAATGCCTGTCGGAATATGATTATCGTGCATTTCTGGAAAATCTGAAGCGACAAAGACTAAATTTTTTTCTCTTTCCGGTGTTAATTATGCATTGGTTATGTTCGACATAATTCTCCGTTATGTTTTTTTTCTCTTTTCTGATCGATTGCTGCATTGGATAAAATTATTGTAAGGATGTACTAGTCACTGCGCTTGCACGTGCAATTTTTGAACTTCGTCCAAATACTACATTTGGAATGTAGAAGTGTTTTAGGTTTTATGTCAGTTGTTTTCCTGAACAATAAAATAAAATATTTATGATGCTGTAATTGTTATTTTTATACTCTACTAAAAAAAGCAGATTGACTTAATTTTTATATGAAGTTTTAGAATTCGGCAAAAAGTTACCTAATTTTAATTATGTTTTTACAAATTCAAATACTGTACTGAAATTAAAATAAAACTAGAATAAACAGAAATTTTTTTAACACATTTGTAGAATTTTTTCCTGCACTATAAAATAAAATCTTTATGATAATTTAATGTTTATTTTTATACTCTATTAAAAGAGCATTTTGAAATAAATTTTTTAATTAGTTAAAATGGAAGAATCGATTAATTTAATGCACTCGATCAGTGTTGCCATTCAACTAAAACAAAAATGAAATTTAATAGAAAAATTCAATACTTTTCGAACTACAGAAGGGTAAAATAAAATAATGTAATATTTATTTAAAATATTGTCACAATTTAATTAAAACATTCTTTAAAAAAATTTTCATTCTTCCAAACATTCTTAACTTTCTTTTAAAATTTAAACAACCATCATAATTACAAGAATTGCTTATCAAATAATCAGTTATTTTCAGAAACTTGAAATAACAACCATTAACACATACTAAGAAATACATTTAGAGTATGAATTCAACCTTCTTTAAAATAAATGAAAAACTTGAAGTTCTTTCCGCGTATTAGCCTCGAAAACTAATTAACTAAGCATATTTCAAGAGCCATATTTTAAAGAATATTAAAAAAAATGGAGAAATAAGAAAAGGGAAGTGTAATTAATTTTACTGCTTCCTCAAAACACCTTTCCCCCATCCGATACTTCCGCAATTTAAGAAACATTATTTGGCAGCAGCAGCGAAGAATCGAATTTAATTGCCTTCTCTGTTCTTTTATTATTTGGAACTAACAAATGGCGCGAAAAAAAGAATGGCCGTTGGAATATGATTATCGTGCGTTTCTGGAAAATCTGAAGCGACAATGACTAAATTTTTTCTCTTTCCGGTGTTAATTATGCACTGGTTATGTTCGCACATAATTCTCTGCTATGATTTCTTTTCTCTGTTTTGATCGATTGCTTCGTTGAGTAAAATTATTGTAAGGATGTACTAGTCACTGCGCTTTCACGTGCAACTTTTGAACTTCGTCCAAATACAGACATTTGGAATGTAGAAGTGTTTTACGTTTTATGTCGGTTGTTTACCTGAACCATAAAATAAAATCTTCATGATGATTTTAATGTTTGTTTTTATACTCTATTAACAGAGCATTTTGAAACAAATGTTTTAATTAGTTAAAATGGAAGAATAAATTAATTTAATGCACTCGATTCAGTGTTGCCATTCAACGAAAGCAGAAATGAAACTTAATAGATAATAAGATAGATAATAATTTATACAATTAAAATCAATAAACGTTTGACTAAATATTAAAACGAACATTGATTTAATGTAATATCACACATCACTATTTTATTCGTTTTTTTTTACTATATTGCAATATTTGTAAAGAAATATACTTATATATGTTAAAATATTTTCGAATTCTTTTGTGCTGTCTTTACCATATTAATCAGAATAATAAAAAAAACACAGAATATGTTTAAATGTTTAAACAAAACCAAACGTTTCCATTTTGAAATAAATATTCTAATTAGTAAAAAATGGAAGTATAAATTAATTTATTGTATTCGATTCAATGTTGCCATTCAACAAAAACAAAAATAAAATTTAATAAAGAAAAATCAATACTTTTGAAATTACAGAAGAGTAAAAAAACTAAGGGAATATTTATTTAAAATATTGTAACTATTTAATTAAAACATAAGACATGTGCTTTCTTTTTAAAAAAATTAAACAGCTATTATAGTTACGAGAATTACTTATCAAGTAATCAGTTATTAGCAGAAACCTGAAATAACATCCATTAATACAAACTAAGAAAGACATTTGGAGTATGAATTCAATCCTCTTTAAAATAAATGAATAACTTGGAGTTCTTTCCGCGTATTAGACTCGAAAACTAATTAAATAAGCATTTTTCGAGGTTCAAGTGCCACATTTTAAAGAATAAAAAAAAAGGAAGAAATAAAAAATATAAGTGTAATTAATTTTACTACTTCCTCAAAACACCTTTCCCCCCATCCGATATTTTCGTAATTTAAGAAACATTATTTGGCAGCAGCAGCGAAGAATCGAATTTAATAGCATTCTCTGTTCTTTTATCCTTTGGAACTAACAAATGGCGCGAAAAAAAAAAAAAAAAAAAAGAATGGCCGTTGGAATATGATTATAGTGCGTTTCTAGAAAATCTGTAGCGGCAATGACTAAATTTTTTTCTCTTTCCTGTGTTAATTATGCACTGGTTATGTTCGACATAATTCTCTGTTATGTTTTTTTACTCTGTTTTGATCGATTGCTTAGTTGGATAAAATTATTGTAAGAATGTACTAGTCACTGCGCAATTTTTGAACTTCGTCCAAATAATGCCATTTGGAATGTAGAAGTGTTTTAGGTTTTATGACAGTTGTTTTGCTGAACAATAAAATAAAATTCTTATGAGGATTTAATGTTTATTTTTATACTCTATTAAAAGAGCATTTTGAAATAAATGTTTTAATTATTTAAAATGGAAGAATCGATTAATTTAATGCACTTGATTCAGTGTTGCCATTCAACAAAAACAAAAAATGAAACTTAATTGATAAAAATCTATACAATTAAAATCAAGAAACGTTTGACTAAATACTAAAACACACATTAATTTAATGTAATATCACATTTTTATTTTATTTTTATTTTTTTTGCAATTTTACATTATTTATAAAAAAATATACTTATATAAGATAAATTATTTTAGAATATTTTTTGTGGTCTTTATTATATCAATTAGAATGATAAAAAACACAGAATATGTTTGAATGTTTTAACAAAATCAAACTTTTCCATTTTGAAATAAATGTTGTAATTAGTTAAAATGGAAAACATCCATTTTATTTTATATTCTCAACTCAGTGTTGCATTCAATCAAAAAAAAAATAAATAAATAAAACTTAATAGAAAAAAATCAATACTTTTAAAACTACAGAAGTGTAAAATAAATAAAGCAATATTTATTTAAAATATTGCAATTATTTAAATAAGTGTCACCAACGTAACAAAATCAAACGTTTCCATTTTGAAATAAATATTTTAATTAGTTAAAACGGAAAGCATCTACTAATTTAATGCACTCAATTCGATCTTGCCATTCCACAAAAACAAAAATGAAAATTATTAGAAAAAATCAATACTTTTGAAACTGCAGAAGGGTAAAAAAAATAATGCAATATTTATTTAGAATATTGTAACAATTTAATTAAAACATAAAACACGTGCTTACGTTTAAAAATTTAAACAGCCATGATAGTTACGAGAAATGCTTATCAAGTAATCAGCTATTATCATAAACTTGAAATAACAACCATTAATACAAACAAAGAAAGATATTTCGAGTATGAATTCAATCCTCTTTAAAATAAATGAAAAACTTGGAGTTCTTTCCGCATATTAGGCGCGAAAACTAATTAATTAAGCATTTTTTGAAGTTCAAGTGCCATATTTTAAAGAATAAAAAAAAAAACGTAGAAATGAAAAAAATGGAAGTGTAATTAATTTTACTACTTCCTCAAAACACCTTTTCCCGATCCGACATTTTGATAATTTAAGAAACATTATTTGGCAGCAGCAGCGAAGAATCGAATTTAATTGCGTTCTCTGTTCTTTTCTCTTTTGAAATTAACAAATGGCGCGAAAAAAAGAAAGAATGTCCGTTGGAATATGATTATCGTGCGCTTCTGGAAAATCTTCAGCGACAATGACTAATTTTTTTTCTCTTTACGGTGTTAATTATGCACTGGTTGTGTTCGACATAATTCTCTGTTAGGTTTTTTTACTCTGTTTTGATCGATTGCTTCGTTGGATAAAATTATTGCAAGGATGTACTAGGGCACTGCGCTTACACGTGTAATTTTTGAACTTCGTCCAAGTACTGGCAATTGGAATGTAGAAGTGTTTTACATTTTATGTCAGTTGTTTTCCTGAACAAAAAAATAAAATCTTTATGATGATTTAATGTTTATTTTTATACTCTATTAAAAAGAACATTTTGAAATAAATGTTTTAATTAGTTAAAATGGAAGAATCGATTAATTTAATGCACTCGATTCAGTGTTGCCATTCAACAAAAACAAAAATGAAACGTAATAGATAAAAATCTATACAATTGAAATCAATAAACGTTTGACTAAATACTAAACCACATTAATTTAATGTAATATCACGCATCAGATTTTTTATTTGTTTTTTTTCTAATATATTGCATTATTTATAAAGAAATATACTTATGTGCGATAAATTATTTTAGAATTTTTTGTGCTGTCAATACTTTTGAAACTACAAAAAGGTAAAAAAAATTAATATTTATTTAGAATATTGTAACTATTTAATTAAAACATAAAACACGTGCTTCCTTTTAAACACTTAAACAATCACGAGATAATTACGAGAATTGCTTTTCAAGTAATCAGTTATTATAGGAAACTTGAAATAACAACCATTAGTACAAACTCAGAAAGCCATTTGGAGTATGAATTCAAATCCTCTTTAAAACAAATGAAAAACTTGGAGTTCTTTCCGCATATTAGCCTCGAAAACTAATTAATTAAGCAGTTTTCTAGTCTCAAGTGCCATATTTAAAAGAATAAAAAAAAAAAAAAAAACGCACAAATGAAAAAAATGGAAGTGTAATTAATTTTACTACTTCCTCAAAACACCTTCCCCCATCCGATATTTTCACAATTTAAGAAACATTATTTGGCAGCAGCGGCGAAGAATCGAATTTAATTGCGTTCTCTGTTCTTTTCTCTTTTGGAATTAACAAATGGCGCAAAAAAAGAAAGAATGAATGGCCGTTGGAATATGATTATGGTGCGTTTCTAGAAAATCTGCAACGACGATGACTAAATTTTTTTCTCTTTCCGGTGTTAATTATGCACTGGTTATGTTCGACATAATTCTCTGCCATGTTTTTTCTTCTCTGTTTTGATCGATTGCTTCGTTGGGTAAAATTATTGCAATTTTTGAACTTCGTCCAAATACTGACATTCGGAATGTAGAAGTGTTTTATGTTTTATGTCAGTTGTTTTTCCTGGACAATAAAATAAAATCTTTATGAGGATTTGAGGTTTATTTTTATACTCTACTATAAAAGAACAGTTTGACTTAATTTTTATGTGAATTTTTAGAATTCGGCAAGTATTTAACCTTAACTATGTTCTTACAAATTGAAAATTGTATTTAAATTAAAATAGGATTAGAATATACTATAATTTTTTTCCACATTTGTGAAATCTTACATTATTAAGTAGAATGAACGTTGTAGAAATATGAGATATATTATGTAATATATAAAATAGTCACAATGAAATTTTAAAATTTGTATCGATTTCTTAACATATAAATTTTACCTCATAATAACAATATTAGATGATAATGATAAGATAAATTGAAGCAGCGGCAAAAAAAATTATAATTACTGTATCAAAAACAGAAAAAAGCATAACAAATTTTAAACTTTTAGAAATTCCTCTTGGGACATATCATGAAAACATATATAAAATCATAGTGAAATTTTAAATTTTTATATCTTAATATATAAATTTTACCACGAAATGACAGTATCAGATGATAATGATAAGATAAACTGAAGTAGTAGCAAAAAAAAAAAAATCATAATTGCTGTATTAAAAACAGAAGAAAGTTTAAACTTTTAGAAATACTTCCTGGTATATATTACGAAAAACACATATAAAATCACAGTGAAATTTTAAAATGTTGATCGGTATTTTAATATATAAATTTTACCTCAAAATGACAGTATCAGATGATAATGATAAGATAAAATAAAGTTGTAACAAAAGAAAAAATGTTATAATTGTTGTACTAAGAATAGAGAAAAACAGAAGACATTTGAAACTTTCAGAAATTCTTAGCACATATTACGGAAAGTACACATAATATCATATTGGAATTTTTGAAATCATGAAAAATTTTATCCTTAACGTAATGACAATTTGTTACAAATGTCAATTAAAACAACAGCTGGTGATGATGATTAATACCAATGAGCATCAAGAAAAAAACTTTTAATCGCCGAACAAATAAGAACATCATAAAAATTAATATAAGAAAATTAGAACAGAAAACTGAGGGAAAGAAAGAAATAATTTAAAAGTGTTTAGAAATTGTTCAATAAAAAAATCTCCAATGGAATTCCTAATCATTCTTCCTTCCAAAAGTGGAAAATTTTATAAAAAGTATAAAATAATCATCATGAAATTTAAAAGTTTTGACGATAACTTAATATATAAACTTTATCTGAAAATGATGGGATAAAACATCAAATGATGATGATGATAAGATAAACAAAACAAAAATTATAATTGCTATATTAAGAACAGAAAAAACGGAACAAAATTTAAACTTTTAGAAATTGCTCTTGGGTCATATTATGGAAAGCACATAATCGACATATAATCGAAAAGAGACCTATATATACTATGAAGAACATATATATATATATACTATGTTTATATACCATAAAAACCTATATATACTATGAAAAGAAACCTATATATATATGATGAAGAACTATTTGTCTTACCTGTCTGCACAGGATATGAGAAAACTGTGTCTGTAAAAGCCGTCGGTGTGGTGAACGCCCTGAGTTTAATCCTGTAGGTGGCAGCAGCTTTGAGGGGTCCGTTACAGTACCCCTTGGTGGTGCTGCAGGAAGAATCAGCACCCACGACGAAGTCCTCCACCAGGGAGTGATTGAACGGATAGTAAGGTTCCAGTACCTGTGACAAAACAGAACAGCGCGCTTAAAAGGGTGCTCGACCTTTGGATACCTTCCACTGAGATAATAAAAGAACAAAAAAAGAACATCGGCAAGGGGGGAGGGTGGAACAGATATGGCACTGCTCGGTCTTCGTAAGCCTCTTGAAGCTTCTACTACTCACTTGCTGCTGATAAAAACGGGACCACTTTAGAAAAAGCTGCGAGCTGATAATAGCAGGGCCATCTGTCGAGCACTTTTTGGTGTCTTTCTTTATTATTATTTTTAACAAAGAAAATAAAAGTTGGCTGAATTTAACACTCTTCTTGGGATATTGACATATGTGTAGAATTTTCAATAAAAATTATTGTGATAGAAAGCAATTCATTTGTGGGAAAATTATTTAGTAGAATATCTCTCAATGGAGAAAACAGAGAATGTGTCATTTGTCAACACTGATAACGCATTATTTTATCTAATAACTGCGTAAAGCTCAAATGTGTAGTTCATTATCCTACTGTATAAAAAGAAAATTACGTAAATCGAACTCATATAAAAAAAATGATAATTGCTGTATTAAGAACAGAAAAAAAAAATCAGGAAAAATTTTAAATTTTTAGCAATTCCTCTTGGGATATATTATGGAAAACACATATAAAATCACAATGAGATTTTGAAATTTTATCCATAATATACATGAAAATGATAGAATAAAATAACAGATGATGATGATAAGATAATACAAATTAGTGCCAAGAAAAAAATTAATTTAAATTTAAATTAAAACTTAAATTGTTTCATAATTTCGAACTCTCGAAAATGTAAAAAACCTTTCATTTGCGTGAAAACTGTGTACTACAATATCTCTCAATAGAGGAAAACAGAGAACTCGTTATTTCTCTATATGGATAACACATTATTTCGCCTAATAACTATGTACAGTTCAAATGTATAGTTCATTATCCTACTATATAAAAAAAAATTACGTAATATAAAAAACATTTCATTTGTGTGAAAATTATTTATTACAATATCTCTCAATAGAGAAAACAGAGAATTTGTTATTTGCCAACTATGATAACACATTATTCTATCTAATAACTACGTAAAGCTCAAATGTATAGTTCATTATCCTATTGTATGAAAATAAAATTACGTAAATCGAGCATACTATATTTGTTGAAAATGTAAAAAATACCATAAAATGTTTGGGCTATTTTTATTCGTAATAATAATTATAATTTAATTGATTATTTAATTTATATATTTAATTATTATAAAAATGCACAATTTATATGAACATTATTACATTATATTATTTATTATATTTTATAAAATGTAATAAATATTATAATGAAAATAATTAAATTGATAAATAATATAATGAAAATATAATATTTTATTTATTATATTTTCATTATTACAGTTATTTACAGCTGAAGAAATGAACCATTTATTTTGAAAATCGTTGTTTGACAATAGCCCTTATTTCTCCCTTCTCGTCGACAGCATAGAGTAGTAATGGCCAACAGTAAATATTGCTGTCAAAAATCGCCAAGCTATCATCGCATATGTTAAACTACAAAACCCTGAAATATGTGCCTAAAACTAATTCTAAACGAATACAGTATATTCCACAGTGCAATATAATCTTCACAATTTCCTTTTTAACACCACTAAACAAAGTGACCAGTCCCATACAAATTATTGGCAGAGTGATCCTAAAAGTGACAGGCCATCACATCACTCCTGACAATGGCGATTTTAAAAGTCAAGTGAGATGTATGATCACGTCAGGAATATGTTTGTCCCACACCGACAACCTCGATGTGCTGTCTATTTTATGATGGAAACCCACTTTTGTTGCTATTCACATTGCTATTTTGATATCAACTTACGTCTACTTCATCAGATATCATGTATTGCATTAAATCAAGTTACCTGGTAGGGCGGCCACAGGGTGTACTGCTGCACATCCCCCCAGGAGGGCATCCTGAGGGCGTTGGAGTCCTTGGCGTCGTCTTCGGTCACGATGATGGTGTAGGCGATGATCTTGCCGTTGACGGTGGAGAAGAAGTGGTTAGCGAACTCCACCTTGATGGTGCTGGAGGTGCGGCTGACGATCTTGGGCATCACGTTGGGCTCGGGAGGGGGTGGAGCTGGAAGGGCAGAGTATTTTATTAAGAAACCTTCCAAATACATTCATGCGTTACATTTTGACAAAGTTCTAGATAGGTTATATGTCTTTCCGTAATTTGCAGGCTGAATCAATATCCTAAGTTGCAGAATGATTGTTGCTCCAAAATACACTAGCGGCCTGGTGGCCATAGCGCTCTGGCCTTTGGTATCCCAGGCTACAGGTTCGAATTCTGGCGGTGGCATGGATGTTTATAGTGGTTCAAAATCCACATTTAAATTGTAGGTCCCAGTCTGTTTAGTTCTCGTGTGGGCATGAGCAACAGCGACAAACAAACCAAACCAAAATCCACTAGTGTCTCTCAAAAGTTTAGAGTTCCCGAAAAACATCTGTCAATATCATTCCAAATTTATGGTCAAACTAACTTTACTTCTATCATTCTTTTTTATCATTCATTATCTAAATTTGCATATAAGGTGGCCATAAAAATGCTTAATTTGATTGAAGATATCTGCAGCCATATCTCAGAACGGAGTGAAATTAAATTTCATATATTGACTGTAGAAGGCATGAAGGAAAGAATGCCAGTAAAAAAAAATTAGTACAAAAATTCACCGATAGGAGAGACATTAATGTTGCTGCTACGTGCGTATTATAAATTTTGCATAATCTGCACACATAAATAAAAGAATATTGAAACTAGCAAGTATTGCAAAAAAAATTAAAATTTATTTTCTAAAGAAAAAGGTTAAATGCAATACATACGCCAGATGGGTGTGGCTTCTTCGGATACAGCTGTTGTTCCTGGTCCTACTTTGGTGTGTGCTTGAATCTAAATTAAACGAACAAATTTGCATAAATATTACTCTTATATTGTTTTAACTGTAATAATTAACGTAGAACTTTTTTATAAATTTCAAAGTAGTAATATTCAGTGAAAGAGTAAGTATTCATAATAATTAAATATCATTTTCTTAGGATTCATCTTCTTTAAATCTATGATGCTCGTGAACATTACATGATGCTACTGAACCAGTATATAACAAACAATAAACTGTTGTTTATATTTAATTTATTTGGTCATCACAATTTTTATCAATAATTTTCAAAGATATTTAAAACCTCAGAATGCTTAAGGTTTTATATACACATGAACTTTACATGATGTAAAGTACATTTGTTATTAAGAATTTTCAGATACTCAAAAACTTCAGAATACTTAAGGATTGGTAATCAGATCACGATGTTCGTGTTAATATTCTGAATATCTATTGAATATAAGGTAAATAGAGAGCTCACTTATATACAGATGAACTTTACATAATGCTACTGAAACAGCATATAACAAATTATAAACTGTTGCTTACGTTTAATTAATTGCTCATTACATGTGTTATAAAAAAATTTGGCATTTGAAACCTCAGAATACTTAAGGTTTACTTCAAACATTAAGTAATCTTCATCTATAAAAAGATTGGTAAGCAGATCGGAATGTTCGTATTAATATTCCGAGCATCTATTGCATATAAGGTAAATAAAGAATTAACTTATATATACATGGGCTTTACCTGATGCTACTGAAACACTGTATAACAATAATGAACTGTTGTTTATGTAAATTAATTGCTCATTACGTTTTTTATCAAGAATTTTCACAAATATTTAAAGCCTCAGAATACTTAAGGTTTGAGTTTTCATCCTTAAAAGGATTGGTAAGAAGATCATGATATTCAAATTCATATTCTGAGCATCTATTGCGTGTAAGATAAATAGATAACTTACTTATATACACATGAACTTTACATGAAGTATTGAAACAGTATATAACAAATAATAAAGTGTTATTTATGTATAATTAATTGCTTATTACGTTTGTTTTCAAGAATTTCCACAAATACTTTCGTCTATAAAAGGATTAGTAAGTAGATCATGATGTTCGTATTAATATTTTGGGCATCAATTGCATACAAAGTAAATAGAGAACTCACTTATACACACATGAATTTTACATCATGCTACTCTAGTAAATAATAAACTGTTGTTTGGATCATTAAATTTGCTATCAAGATTTTACACAAATATCTAAAACTTAAGAATGCATAGTGCTTAATATATATATATATGCTTAATACTTTGAGTTTTCATCCATAAAAGGATTGGTAAGCTGATCACGATGTTCGTATTAATAGTCTGAGCATCTGCTCACTTATATGCATATGAACTTCACATAATGCTATTGAAACAGTATATAACATATAATAAACCGATGTTTGTGTAAATTAGTTGCTCATCACATTTGTTATCAAAAATTTTGACAAATATTTAAAACCTCAAAATGTTTATTGAAATTTCATTTAGGAAATGATGGGTAAGCAGAGTTTGATGCTCATATTAATATTGAAATGAAAAGCTTACTTCAAACACATAGTCCATTCCTGGTTGCAATCCATAGATGACACCTCTAGTTTCTGTAGGTTCAAAATATTCTTGCCTTTTCTTTCCACTACCCTGAAATAGTTATCATTTATAAATTATTTAAAGACGCAAAATAGTGTTTTTTTATAATGAAAGAGTAAATTTCACGCAAAATCTTGTAGTACCTTAATGTAGTAAGTAACTTTGAAACCGGTGAGGATTCCATTTTGTTCGTCGGTGGGCAAGGACCATTGAAGAGTGACCTCGCTCGGTTTCACTTCCACCGCTCGGAAGAAATGGACTCGTCCGGGAACTGCAAAGACAATTCATTAGGTTAATGACAAACAGCGAAGTAGCTCAATAAAGTAAATTTCATAATTTTGATAAAATAGAAATTGCAAGGTGTGATGGATCTTTTTTTTACATGGAATTTGATAAATTAAAACAAAAAATCAATTATATGATTTAAATAAAGCTTTAGTATTCTTAACTTCACAAGAATTCTCTACATTTAAAATTATTATCATTATCATTGCCTTACATTATCATAATAATTACCTAACTAATCAGAGTTATTATCATTTTTTTATTAAATTTATGCATTTTGGAAAATTTGTTAAGGCGACTTTTTATTTTCCATGTAATTTTAATGTCTTGCAATTTAAAATTTTAATAAAGATAATAACTCTGATAATATAATAAGAGTCAACTATGGAAAACATTATTTCTGAGATGGCTATAGCAAAAACTATTCATTAGAAAATCACGAAGTTTTGCTCATATCTCTAATAAAATTGCGAAACATTTTTATACAGTGATTAAGGAATATTTCAAAGATCATCAATAGAAGTCATGTTGTTTTATGCAGAATATAACAATGCATTGCACAATTTATTCATGTCGAATAAGAACAAAACGCGTTCAATATGATGGTATGCTATCATCTTCAATAGTGAAAAGCATGTTCAGCGGTTTAAACACAGTATATTCTCGAAATATTACCCACAAGGCGGACTACGCTGTCTTTGAGATAATCCTAGAAACAAAAAGTCGCATGGTCTCTAACCTGGAGATCCTGCAGGTCAAGACTTTAATAAAACTTTCACTCACGCAGAAAATCAAAATGCGTTTAACATGATGGTATGCTGCTATTTGCCATAGTTAAAAGAATGCTCAGAGGTTTAAATAAAGTATATTCTTGCAATATTACCCACATGTCGTGCTATGTTGTCTTCGAGTTAATCTCACAGTCAAAAGGTCGCATGGTCTCTAAACTGGGGACCTTACACGTCAAGAAACAGGAAT
>BPLQ01014961.1:0-18992 GCA_021605075.1 Caerostris darwini
ATTTTATTGTATTTTAGCTTTTTGTAGTTCAATGCATGCATATTGTATATACTTTTTACATGTATACAAGTCAATGTGACATGCTTTACCCTTTTTTTAGTGAGGTCTATTGACATCAAGTCAAAAACATCTTCAAGTCTTTTAACTAATTTACATGTCTTTACATAATTTGCAAGTTTGCCAATTTAGCAAACATTTTCACTTATACATATTCATTTTTATGTTTTCTCAATGTTGTATAACCTAATTGAAAAATAACATAAAATAAATTCCGTAAAATAACATTTGAAAGTATTAGCTTTCAACAGTTTCCTTATAGAAAACAAAATTACTTGAATTGCAAGGTGCACACTATTCACATAAATATGATTATTTATAAATTGAATATGCCCTGTGTGTAGCACAATCTTCTTGAATTTCGGGAATATCCGTAAGAATTATTTTTCTTTATCTCTTCACGACTCCGATGCCACTCTTGAAGTGCGTTCTGCAATGTTTGAAGAAGTCACGTTTCACTCGAAACGCTCTTGCCTTAACGAAGTCGGCGGTCGTTGTGCGAACACTTCTGATCGTAATGCGAAACGAAAATTAACTTTGTTTTCTGGCCGTGTGTTCGAGTTGCAGCGCTTTAGTTTAAGATTCTTAACAGGTGGATGGCTTTATACAAAGTGGTGTTATTAGTTTATTGTGTTCTTATTTTACGTCCACTTTCCGAGCAGAGCTGAATAATAAGTAAAATGTTTCATAGCACAAAAAGCAATTTTAGAACAAATAATTTATTCATTCTTGTAAATTTTATTTCCAGTTTTAGTTTAATAAATGCTTTTATTTTGTTTTTTATAAAATATTATCCTTGTGAAAAAAAGGATAGTAGGATACAATTTATAATAATGCAAAACATGCATTTTTTAAAATTTGTCTAAAAAAAGAGGTTACTCGATTTTATTGATAAATTTTTGAATAATTATGTGACACTATTTTGTTTTTCTTTTTAATTTTAAGTGTTATTCCACCCTGAGTTTTAGCATTCTGCCGCTCTGTGCCATAGTTTTCGGGTTCGAGTCCCGGCGGTGCCATGGATGGTTGTAGTCGGTTGGAATCCACTTATCTTCCAGCTACACGCGTCCCCTGGGTAGTTCTAAATGAGTAACAGCAGTGAAACCCCTGATTAAAGCACAAAGATGAACTGTCTCTGTATTTTTAGCTGCATTAGAACAACAACATGAAAGGTTCTGAAAATGTTCAACAATAAGAGAAACATTCATCAAATAGAAAATTAAAATTAACTGTTGTATAAAAAAATGTTATTGAAAGAATAAAAATATATTTCATGACAATAATTAATTTCAAATGTCATGCTATAAACTGGTTCAGAAGTCTCAAAATACCTTTCTGATTTTCTTGAGAACTGATGTTCTCCATTGATTAGTCTCAGTTCGAGTAGGACATTTAGATTAAAAATGACAACAGAACGAAATTTCAACACAAGCTCTTGGTTGATCCATTGTCTGTTACTCCAATGTGTCACATAAAATAATCGACAGCTGACGCTAATAGATGTCAAGAGAAAACATAAAAAAAGGCATTTTTTTCCTTATTGAACTTCTAGCTTCACTTTGACAAGTGCAGATGCAATTCCTTTCAACTGCATCGCTTCAAATATAAAAGTTCTGACAGACTTTATCAGTAGGGGATTATAAATTTATATGCATGTCGGTCGGATTTATTTGGAAAATGTCTTGAAATATTTGAGAAAAAAACATGTAATATGTAACATGTAACTTCTCTAACATGTAACTTTGAACTTTAAAGATGTATTGGGATGGCATTTATGAATCGAAAGTTCGATTGGGACGCAGAAGGCCAAAGTGAGCTTCGGGGAGAGATTTGGTTTTTTTAATTTGTGTCTTGCGATATTCAGAAAACGTGTCTGAAATTGTTACACATTCCGCAGACACTTTTATATGCAACTAAAACTGAGTGAACAAGATTTGTCCTGTCATGAGGTTTGCAAAAAATAACAATATAAACAAAAATAACTGAAGTAAAATGTATATAATTAATGAGTAAAATTTATTCATTAGACATTACAAATAAATTCGATTTTAATTTCTTAAATAAACTTTAATCTGTCATGAGAGTGTAAAAAAAGTATAAATTCAAGCGGAACATAAAATGACGAAATTTTATCCTGTGCATTTTACCTCACTTCGAATAGATTGTCAATTTTAATCGCCCGTAAAATAACAACACATTTAATCTATCTTGTGTACCACGTGTGTTTTAAATTTTTCGGTTACCAACATTTCAATTTAGATACACAATTGATTAAATACTGCAAAATGCACAGTAAAATAAAGTTGAATTGATAAGTTTCAGCATTTTACACACACACAGGGCTTTTTTATGACGTTGCTGAATGGGTCGTGTTGGCCATGTCTCTGAGAGCCATCCAATGTGGACTGCACTGACGAACGCTGTTTCTCATTGAGCACTACCCAAGGGGCACGTGTGGCTTGAAGATAGGCTAAGGGAGCGAATAACACTACCTCCACAGGCAAATGACACCGAGACGTACGATTTAAAGTGGATTCCGAACCACTACAAACTTTCATGAAAATGTCGGGACTTGAACCCAAAACCTATGGGATCGACCGGTAATCAATCGGCCATCAGGCCCCTACAAGAAAAAAATAGAATCACGACCCTTGCACAGCAAAGGCCCTACCGGTATTCGTTACATCACAACATTCACAATACAATAAATCTTGAAGTGTCTCACATTCGGGCCTCTCGTAAAAAAAAAAAAAAAAAAAAAAGGCAGAAATTGTTCAACATTCAAGGTGCCTGTCATCTGAAGCAACGAAATATTTCTTACACTAAGTCTTTTTTTTTTTTTTTTATTTTCAAAATTTAAATTTAATTTTGAAATTGCAATAAATATTTAGTTTTATTAAAAGTTATTGAAATTTAAACCATCTATGTTGCGTCTGTCTGGCGCTCGGTGGGGCAGGTTTTGGGTCCGAGTCTTCGGAGGTGTCATGGATGCTTATAGTGTTTCGTAATCCACTTGAAACCGTAGATCCCTATCTAGTATGACCGTAGGACTCGCAACCCTACCCCGTAAAAAGAAAACATCACCCGTCTCGAAATCTGCCAGCAGACAGACGACCTTGGTCCGTCTTGGGGCTGTTAAGCCACTGATGATTATAATGGGAACGTTACGTTAAGTTACATTTCGCCAATTTATATTATTTAAAAAGAGCTTTTAAAATATGAAACTTTAATTTCTGCATCGATATCAAAATATTTCGGCACCAAATATGTTTATTTTATGTATCCGGACAACGTCGTTTTACATTTAAAATTTATATTTATGAATTCTAATATTAAATTAGATAATTTATTATTTATTGAGGCTTAGATTAATTCTCAAATACCATTATTATATTAATAAAGTATTTTAATTTTAAAGTATCTGTAAAGTATTGTATGTATCAGTTTTCATATATTTCTAAATATGAAATCAATAAACAACAAAATTATGTATTGCTCTCATGTTTAACAAATAGGTTAACTTGGAAAATTCTATACTAATTTCGAACGCAAAATTCATTTGTTAAAAAAAGATAATAATTATTATTATAGCAGCTTTTTTTTTTTATTTGCAATTTTGTGTGAATGCTCCTGATACAGAATGGGGAGTAGCTGTTTGTTTTTTCGTTTAATAAATATTAATTATATTTTTGAATTATAAATCAAGCGATAAAATTTAGTATGCGAAACATAAAGAGAAAAATTGTAACGAGTTTTGTTACCTAATCTATTTTGGAATTTTAATAATACATTTTTATAGTGTTCCTCAATTGCAGAGAAATCTGATTTGAACAGTAAAATATGAACCATGTTACCATGGCAACTTCAGTTGCGCTGCGTCAACACCTTCCATGAAAAGACCGTAGAAAAAGAAAGATCTCTTTATTGGAAGGAATTGTCTCCATTGACATATTAAATTTAAAAAATAAAATAGAGAAGGAACTAAAACAGCAAATTTTGGATATCTAGAATATCTAGAGAAAAAACACAAAATTGAATGTTGATTTTGGCAGTATATCGATTCATCAATGAAAGTAAGAAAAGATAACAATTGCAATAGTCTTCAATTTCGTGAATATGCATAAATTGCACTGTCACAATGGATTGTTAATTCAGATATATCGACTTCTCTTATAGTAAATTGATCTATATGTTTATAATAAAAAATAAATGTGGCAAGCACTAAAAAGTGACAAAAATACAATTAAATTGTAATTTAATTTCTACTAAATATTTTAACATATTATTATTGTTAAATATAATATAATAATTTAGTACAAAATAATATTTTGGTTGGTTTCAATATAATATAAGTTTTCATAACTTTTTATGAAACACATTTTAGTTGCAATTTCAAAATTAAAATTAAATAAGAATTTTAAAAATTAATCTTGATCAATAAATGTTTAATTAGAATCTGTTATATCTAGTCTAATGGAAAAAATTAGAAAAAAAACAAAAACAATATCTTAATATTCTATTTACGCATTATTTCAACATATTTGTATTTGGTTTGGTCTGTAGCTTTACGGTCATCATGTGCACACGAGGCCTAAACAGAGCGGTTCCTACTCTTAACGTGGATTCCAAATCACTACAACCCTCCATAGCAGACCTAGATCCTGAAGCATGTGGTACGAAAGTGGAGAGCGCTAGACACTCAGCCCTCCGACCTCATCAATTTTAGAATAAAACATGTTTGGCATGTTGTTTGCACTAATCCTTAGCGTCCTGCAGTGCGAGATGGACATGCCATGAGTAGTCCCCTCATGGATGGAGCTTGTGTTGTGAGGGAGTTAGAAGTCCGTAGTTAGAAGTCTGACTTGGCTCCGTGACGCTCTTACAGTCCTATGAGGCCGGGACCTACAGCTTAAAGTGGATTCCGAACAACTCCAAACATCCATGGCACCGCCGGGACTCGAAACCGAAACCTGTGGCACCGAGCGCCATTCATTCAGGCCCACATGTTTTACATTCTGAGATAAATGATCCGTGATTAGCGTGCAGAAGAGATGCGATTGGAATCCACTGGCGTCGTCCGTTACTGCTTTCAGAAAAGTTATGAAATCGAGGAACGTTTGTGAAGCTTGTTGGTCACTTTCCAAAGTCATAGAGGTGTGGAATGTTTTGGTGTTTTCCTTTACAAAATACAACTAAAATTTATCTCAAACTGCAACGCCTAGTGTTATAGAAGTTAGTGTTCATGTGAAGCAAATGTAAAGTGATATTAAATACAACCATGGCACCGGGACTCAAACCTCGCAGCAAGCGGCTATCAGGCTCCATACATTAATTCATCATCATCATTATCGCGACAGTCCCCCTATGTTGGGCCAAGACCGTCAGCCTACTGGGAAATTTCGAAGCGACAGACATTTTCTTTTAACGGGGTAGGATTCTCAGCCCTTTGCCCAAGCTCTACAGCCATATTAGACCGAAATCTACGGTTTAAAGTGGATTGCGAACGACTAAAAACATTCATGACACCGCCGGGACTCGGACCCAAACCTATGACTCCTAGCGCCAAATCGTTAGTCCCTCGGACCATCAGACCCAAATATTTTATAGTTTCCAAAAATTAAAATCATTTACAAAAAAGCTTTATAAAAATTCAGTTTTATTAATCAATTTTCAAATTATAATAAACCAAATAGTAAATAATCATTATCTAATTATTTAGCGAACACTAATCTTTACTTACAATTTTTCTCCTTTTTCCGTACGTCAGTCAATTTGTTTATCCGTTGCTCAATGAATGCTCAGCAATTTGGATCATAGCGGGAGAAAGTAATGTTTATTTAATCTTCGAGTTTTTCAATTCCTTCTGTTAGCTCACACTCTCCCTATCTATATCTTGTTCAAATTTTCAATCATTCATGAAACACTTTTTATTCGTCCACTCGAATTCAAATGCATTTTTTTTTTTGAACTTGTACTGGATGGCACTGGATGTGAATACAGTTTTTTTTTTTCAAATATTAATTCAGTAATTAAATTTATTGAATTAGTTTTATTTTTTTTTAAATTTAAGTTGCCTGTATCTATCAATAGATGGCGCCAGATAAACTTAAAAAAATGAATGAAAATTATTTATAAACGACTTTCTGCAATAGAGTGAAAAAAAATAGGAATTAACTTTAAAAATTTTTTTTATTACTTGTTTATCTTTTTTTCATTGAAATCGTTAAAGGTATATAGTCTTTTTTAAGAATAATCTTATTTTAAAAAAGACACATAAATAGAAGATAGAAAAAATTTAATTCCCGAGCAAAATTCTTTAACAATAAAATCCATATTTGCATTGTAATTTTATTTAACGTAACTTGAAAATCCAACATAAATTTTAAGCCTCATGAATTATTCAACAATTTGATTATTCATAATGTTTAAGCAATTAAACATTAATTGATTATCTAATTTTGAGGAAATTGCATTGATTTCACTTTGATTGCATTCTGTAATAAATTTCATGAGAATATGTTGCAACTTACAAGAAACAAAATTGAAAAATCATTTTTTCTATATAGAGAAAAGGAAAAAAGTAACATTCCGTGCCTCTATTAGGATTCATCCCAGCCGTATAAAAAAACTGAAATTTGAAAACCAAACCTATTAAGCATAAGATTAATTTTTTAGTGGATAAATCAGATTATTATTATGTAATAAACACAATGTAGAATATGAAAAGACTTTTAGTTTACGAACAATTGTAAAAATTGAAATAAATAAATTGTATTAATTCTAAAAGATTTTTAACAAGAGAATAATTTCAAACGTAAAATTATTTCAAAAGCTTGTATTATAATAACGATGTCTATTTAGCGATTTTTTTATTTGGAATCCTGAAAAAAACATTTAAAGAATGTGGTGACTCAAAGTGGAAAAATTATTTAAGTCTAAATAATAAAACAAATTCTTAAAATTCTTCTTCTTCAGAATTCTTAAAATTCGTCTTCAGGATTCTTAAAATTCTTCTTCTTCAGAATTCTCAACTCTTCCGCATTCTTAAAATCCTTCTTCTTTAGAATGTTTAATTCTTCAGAATTCTCAACTCTTCAGAATTCTTAAAATTCTTCTACAGAATTCTCAACTCGTCAGAGTTCTTAAAATTCTTAATACTTCAGAATTCTTAAAGTTCTTTTTCAGAATTCTTAGAATTCTTCTTCAGAATTTTTAAAATTCTTCTTCATCAGAATTCTCAAAATTCTTTTTCATCAGAATTCTCAATTCTTCAGAATTCTTAAAATTCTTCTACTTCAGAATTCTCAATTCTTCAGAATTCTTAAAATTCTTCTTATTCAGAATTCTTTTTAAGATGAATTATTTATAAATTTTTATAATGATTCAATTTATAATTCAATTAATTTATAATTTATGATTCAATTTCTATTTATAATTTATATTTTTATTATTAATAATTTATAAAGATTCAATTTATTTATTTATTTAAATTTATTATAAATAAAAGATTTCAATTATTTTTTTTATTCTTATCAAACGATTTCATTTACTCTATTTAAATTGTTATAATTATTTACGTCATGCAGACGATTTTGAAACGATACGATTTACAGAAGTTTTAATCGTTCAATAAATCGTATCAAATATAATCGAAAAAAAATTGTGTGAATTTTAAAAATTAAAAGATTTTTATTTTATTATTTTATTTAAATTTTGTGAAATATAAAAAAAAACTGTATAAAATTTATATATAAATTATATAATATAGAAATATTTTTTACCTTTGTTGAAATATTCATTTTAGTATCAAAATTATATTTTCATTTTGAATTATGCGGGAGCTATTACTTTACAGACTATTTAATTCACGTATGGCAACATGTCAATGCAACATGTCAATATCAAATGGATGGAATTCTAAAAATTATTAGCTTTTTCAACTGGTGATTTTGAACTGGTGTTTATTCTCGCTACGGATAAAAATTATTCTTTGAATTATAAAGTTAAGTACAGCGTATTTATTGTGTGATAAAAAAGAAGAAAATAACTTTTTTTTCCTAGTGTTAAAATTTGTTTATTAAAAAACTTCTTCACTATTTTCAATGGAACTTTGAAACGTCTGCCTTCAAACATCTGCATTTTTTATTTCCGTATTGGGTAAGTTGCAACATTTTTTTTATTAGGAATTATTATAATAATATTTGATCTATAAAGGATGATTTTTATGTATAGTCAGTTATTTAGACATTTCATTTAAAAAAATCATTTTCTTCCCGAGAAGTTCTAAGCAATCTGTTAAACGATAGGAAATGAAAGTATTGAAACCAAATTCAGATGTTTAGGATATTCAAGAATAAATATGACGTTATATCTATCTCTTCCTAAGACAATCTACTGAAATAAACAATGCAAATAAGTTAATAAATAATTATTATAATAAATTAATAAATAATTATAATAAATTAATAAATAATTATAATAAATTAATGAATAATTATAATAAATTAATGAATAATTAGAATAAATTAATGTATAATTATAATAAATTAATGAATAATTATTATAATAAATTAATGAATAATTATTATAATAAATTAATGAATAATTATTATAATAATGAATAATTATTATAATAAATCAATGAATAATTATTATAATAAATATTTTTTTTACACTTAAAAATTTCAAAAATTATTTTTACTTTTTAAAAATAAAAGATGTTTTTTTTATTTAATTTTATGAAATCAAGTAGAACTGTGATTGAATGATGATAAAGTTTAAAAGAAATTTGAAAATTATGTTTATCATTAAGTCATTACGTGCACTTAATTATTCGAACGACATTTTTATTTTCTCTAATTCATTTTTTTTTTTTTTTTTTTTTGAAAGAAAAAGAACTGAAAAATTCTTTAGAATTTGGCAACAAAAAAAATTTAAAACCAATTGAAGAATTCGGTTGTGTAAATTAATTCGAAGTATATATTGTGTTTTCCATAACGAAAAACAAAAGAAAGAAAATTAACAATTTTATTCTTATATTTTTAAATTCTGATAATGTACGAATTGTTAGTTTAATTTTTTTGCAATATGCTATTCCCGTCAATGAATTCTTATAAAAAAGAACAATATTTGGAGGATATTAATGCAATTTATTTTAAAGCACATTTGAAATAAATGACTTCTGATAACTTGAAAGAATTTCTAACTGAACCTGAAATTTATATTTGGGGCAGTTATTTTATTTTTAGAATTATTTATGTTGAATCCTTTTTTTGAATTCCATTTTCTGTTCAATGATTTCTGTGTTGTATGATTCTTATAAACAATTCAGCAGAAAATGACAACTTCGTGTATCATTACCTGCTCTACAATTTCTTAATTTATCTTGTGGTTGACAACATACCGTTGAGTAGATGAACGCTTCGCGTTCAGGCACTCGACATCTTTATTCAACAATGATGAGCAGTAAGAATGTTGAAAAAATGACATTTTTTTTAATGTTTTGTAAATTAAAGTTTTTTTGTATTTAAAAATTGAAATTTTTTTAAATTTCTAGTAATAAAAAAATGTTGTATTTAATGTTATGAAATCGAATAGAACTGTGATTAAATGGAGGCAAATTTTTAAAAAAATTGAAGTTGTTTACCATTACGTCATTCTTACACTGAATTATACTAACGACATTCTATTTTTACTTTATCCAAATAATATTCTTATTTTAATAAAAAAATATTTTTATTTTGTTTTCCTACTGTTTTTTTTTTTTTTTTTTTTTTTTTATTCTGATGATATTTTCAATTTTTTTAATTATAAATTAGTTTGTACATAAATTTATAGTTTAAAAAATATTAAGAATATCGTCAGAATAAAATAAAAGGACCGATTTTAACAGAATATCATCAGAATATATAAAGGAAAATATTTTAAAGGACATACATTCATAATTTTAATTAATTATAAATTTATATCTATTGTAATGTAAATTTTTCAAGCGAGTGCATTAGTGAATTTACAACAGGTTTAAAGGAAAGTGGCAAGAATGATTGTGATTGATGGGTCCTTTAAAAAATGCCATCTTTGCGAAGACATTTGATCTGCTTGCGAAGATAAGTTGTATGGTTACCAAAGGAAACGTTGTAAACATGAATGCACTCTAAATTTCGTGACAGCTTAATCCAGCTTTAAAATATCTTTTGTTCTTTATTCTAAGACAATTTCTTCATTTCACTCTAACTTGTTATTTATTTTGATAATTTAATAATTATTTTTATAAATAATTTTTTTATAATATTAAAATATTAAATTTAATAATTATTTTGATATTTTATTTACTCAGATAGTTTATTTGTGCAGATCTTGACACCTGTTAGTCGCTATTTTTGGGTTGGCAGATTTAACCAATTTCACAGTTGGAAGAATGTGTTTCGTCAGAAATATTATGTCTGTAATAACATGTTAATGGTTGTTTAAAATTTCTACATTATTTAGTAAAATATCTAATCTTTGACTAACTTTGTATGAAACAAAATGTTTTCTTTGAAATTGGGGTGTAACAATGCAACATTGTTTTTCATTTCTAAAAAGTTGTGTTTTTTGGATCATTTTAAAGCTCAAATTTTCGCAATCATGTTAGAAATACATTTAAAGAATGGCCAAAAACTGTATAGAAAGTTCATGAGCTTCAAGAATATTTGTTGGCAACTAGCCTATTACTACGGTTAATATCTGAGAGTTTGTGAATCGGGTACAGTTGCACTTATTATGTTAAATAGATAATCATAATAAAACGTAACTATTTTCATGCAGTTTCTTATTTAACCGGCAGACTAATATGCGAAATGAAATATAAGTATGGTACGTATGTTTGTTTTTAAAGAATCTATTTCAATGTACACAATGTATTACATACAACGTACAATGTATGCGTTTTACATAGTACTCGTATGCATTGTACATTTTATACGTTGCATATAGTACATTTTATACAATGTACACAATGTAGTGTATACAATGTATAAAATGCACTGTATACAATGGGCAATGTATACAATGTACTACTCAATGTATACAAAACTATAAACATTTTGCCGAAAAATGGCTTACTTTTAATATTTGAACACATGCATATATATACTTGACGATGCAATTGAACCTAGCACTTTCAAAGGCAATTACCAGCAATAAAACTGACATTCATGTTAAGACTCTCGTCGGTTAGTGTTTGGCAAAATGTGTTCGTCACACTGAACAATAACTTGTAAATGGATGCAGCTCCTGCGTTGTAGTAGTAGTGTGCACGGGTTTAATTCCGTCACTCTGACAATGCTAGACTCCTTCGTATCATGCAGTGGACGGCGTGATGTCGTAACTATTGGGATGGCAAGAAAGTTTATCCTTCGGTTTTCCGTAATAGAATTTCTGTTTCAAACACTTAGAAGCATTGAGAAAACCGAAATTACTTTCTTGCCTGGCCAATACAAAAGCATTCCGCACAGCCCATGGAAGTTAAGCGATCTTTTTTTTCCTTTAGATTCCCTATCTTTTTCGAGCTTTCTCTCTTTTAAATGATTTTGTAACTTCATTTGTTTTAACCATAAAATTAGACATTTTATTTATGTACGAGGTCTATATTTTTCGACATCCGATGAGGTATGAAAAGCAAGTATGAATAAAAAATGGCTTCATTATCCGAAGTTAAGTAAAGCAAATGTCATTTTTTTTTCCTATATGGAAGTTTGCTTTGACTGTGTCTTCCCACAGGAATCTTTGGTACAATCGGCATTGGAATCTTTGTCACAAACCAAAGGCCGCAGCGCTAGTCATTTGGCCATAAGGCAAGAGTGGGTTAAGATTCTATAAGAAAGCCGAGCTCGGCTTCATTGTGGCTTCCGGTTTGGCTAGCACTCTGACATTTGGTGCCTTCAGGTTCAAATCCTGTCGAGGTCATGGAGGTTTGTTGGTGGTTTGGAACGCCGACTGTAGATCTCGGTCTAATGAAGCCAAACTGTGCACAAAATGACCGTAGAGCGAAAAGCCAAATCTTCATTGGAGCAACAGCCCTATGATGGGCCAAGGCCGTCTGTTTCCGAGATAGGACATGTTTTTACCGGGTAGGTTTACCAGCCTTATGCCCAAAGTTCTACAGTCATATTGAACAGGGACCTACTGTTTTAAAGTGGATTTCGCACCACTATGAACATCCATGGCCTTGCCGAGACTCGAACCATGTGACACTGAGCACAAGAGCACTCGACCCCCTCCCCAATACCAGACTTGATATGATAAATCTACAAACCAGAATATCCTTCCGTTGAATCGATGAAAAACGAAAAAGATGGGTATAAAGTCTCCAAATACCAACCATGGGAATTAATAGTAGGGATTGCACAAGGATTGGACAAAGGATCTACGAGGCATTGTAGAAGCACCGCTATAATGTTCATTGCATAGAGCAAATTTTGTTTTAATGACAAGTGATTTCGGAATAAAAGAACGTCCGCCATTGGGAAATAAGAACAAAAATGTATATTTTGTCATTTTCAAATACTCGCAATGTTATAATGCATTTACGGTTTTAATATAAAATGTTCGCTTATTTTACTGGATTTAACAACAGTATATTCAAAATAGAGAATTTCACTAACAGTATTTTTTTCTATTTTCTATTATAAAATATTTTGATATATTTCATACATTTAATGAATGTAATGAAGTCAAAATTATTTAATATTTTCAACTGAGGAACCACTTCCTCGCATAATTTTATCAGTGCCGCCAATATCTGATTATGAAAGGAAATGCCTATTTGTAATCTAGGGACTGATGGCTAGTGCTTTGGCGTTCGGTGTTACAGGTTCCAGTCCCGATGTTGTCTTGGATGATTGTCGTTGTTCCTAATCTAAGTTAAACCGGTACTCGTCAAATAGAATCGCAGAGCGTTGTTGTAGTAGTATTGTGATTCGAATCCGCAGCCTATCTTCAAGCTACACGTGACCTATTCTTGAGAATATAGAACTGATAGTGCCTGTTTTATGGATGAGTTCACAAAATAATTAAATTATATTCTGCGAACTCACGATGTGTTCGCATCTTGGAACATCTAATAAAACAAGTTGTAATATGAATATAAAAATGTCTATAATGGGTCTAAATCTAATGGGGGGGGATATATAATTGAATAGGCGGCCCGCGGAGTTAAGATTCATTTCCAAAGTGGCCTGCAAGATCATTTGGTCTGGCCACCTCTGTAAATACCATTACAATACCCTAACCAGTAAATGCCATTACAAAATAGTAAACAGCATAAATGTAATGAATACCATTTTTACAGGTATCCTTTATTTAACGATGAAGGTAAATTAATCGATAAAGGATTTGATTACAAATAAAGGAACTAGTATCCTCGATTCAATGACAGTGTATGAAACTAGTGAGTAAACGGGATCGAGTCCGATGGAGGCATGTGTTGCCCTCACAACCTTGAAAACAAAGGAAAGGCGACTCAATGATAATAAATAGGCATATTTAAATAAGCAGGTAACGTGTATAGGCAATATTCAATGATGGCAATTTCCGCTGAATTGTTAGATATGTAGCAGATTGAGATTTGCCATAGAGTGCACTTTTACGAATACATCTATTCTCTGCGCACTGCTTACTGCATCTTTTTCTGTCATTGTCGGTAACACTTTTCGGGTTCGAGTCCCAGCGATAGGAAACCTGGTTATTTAATACCATCAAGCTTCAAATATCTGCATTCTATGACGTGGAATTTTAGCATCCTTTGGAAACACGCCACTTGTACCAGAAAGTAATATAATATTTCTGAGGCTTAATCTCTGAAGCAAAAAGATGTTGAGCTTAGATCTGTATCTGTATTTAGTATATTCAAAAATTTTAAACAAATTTGATTCTGTATTTAGCATTTTATTTAAATACAGATACAAATCTGTCTACACTTTGGATCTGTAAAAAATAAAATACACAAAACACAAAAAAAAAAAAAAAAATCACTGTACAAAACCAAAAAATATTTTATGAAATTTCGAAAAAAACAAAAATTTTTTTCTGTACATTCCTTAATTTTTTTATTGGGGCGTAACACAAAATAAAAATAGTAAACGACGTAATATTTCAAAAAATGTTTTATTTTTTATAGAAAGATTTGTATGTAAAAAGTAATGTTTAGTGTTTTAAACAATAGCATACAGAAAATTGCAGTTTGCAAAATAAACTACAAAAAAAAATTTCAAATGGTCATGCAATACCTTTTAATTCTGCAGCACTTTTGATGCCAAAATTTCAGTGATGAGTTCCATATAAATAAAACCGGACATCCATGTTGCGTTATACGAAGTGGTCAGTGAACAAAGTAAGCACTCCAGGTCCTGTTTCGACATAAATCTCCACAGTCCGGTTCGCCATGGGTAGAAGCAAGTTGACGAGCGTAATCCAACAAGCTTTCGAGAATATCATAGCAGCATGTCTAGGTGCGAAGACACCACCGGGATCTTTTCATCCATTCTAGACAAGCATTAACGCATTGCACAGGCATTAGTTAAATTTGAGTTGGCGATTTTTTGTGACAATTCTTTTTATTCAATCACTGAAACTAAAAAATGAGACGTATACTATAATTGTCTTTGAATTGACCATGGAGTTGGACGAGAAGGCTGCTGCAAACCACTGGTGATTGCTAGAGATTCAAAAGATCTACAATTATGTATCGCGGCATACTTACGTTAGTCACGCATCCAATAGGTGCAGATCAAATAGCCCAACAGCTCTTTTCAAAAGCATGCCAGGTGAACCTCTTATCGGCAATCTCATGACCTCTTCCTCCAGAAAACGCAGGGATGCAAATTCAAGATGCATTGTCGAGGGGGAGTCTTCTCTTCGATGAGTCCTTGGGCAGTTTTTACTTCGTCGATGGTACCTTGGGACCTCCACTGAAAACTACTCGCATCGCCAAAATCTGTTTTTAGAATGTCTGAGTGATCCATAAACCACTTGCAAATTAGTGTCACCGTTGATTTCAGTACAAAATCAAATCTGGTTTTAACTTTTCAGGCATTCTTAAAACGTTAATTTTTGTTTTGCTCTTCCAACCATTCATAAAAATGATGCTAGGTAGCGACAATAAGTGTTTTGCCCATCGTTCATATCCGTTTGATTGCATAATTGTAACTGCGCGTTTTCTTGTATGCCATATGTTGAAAAAGACGGGACGAAGAACATTCGTAATGCTTTTTTGTTTTGAAACTTATAATCTTTGTCAACGCTGACGTTTACGAGGAAAATTTGGTTACCAAATCTGATATCTGAATTATTTGAAACAATGTCTCTCCATTAAGTACTAAGTTGTATCAGCATATTCGTAACGCTTATTGTTTTGAAATTTATAATCTTTGTCCAACTGACGTTTATTTATGAGGAAAAACTACACCCAGCAGAAGACATAGAGCCCAAATTAATCATCTTTACAACAATTTTGTTTTGTAAATACCATTTCTGTATTATTATCTGCGATGATTTTCAATGATGCAAAGTCAAGATTGTGGGCCGAACCAAGGATCTTGATGCTGAAGGCCAAGCGATACTTGATTTTGCACATTTAATGATTTTTATGTCCAAGCTAGACAGCCTCTCCTACTTTTTTGCCTCTACGAGGAGAGAGCTGAGGTGTTCCCAGTTCTCATCAAAATATTGAGACTTTAATATATTAGTACTAGATGAAATCAACGAACAGTGATCACTTAACATGATCACTGTTGAATGAACAATAAACCAGGTGGAAAAGTGGAAAATTACAAAATTAATATCAAAAAGCTGAACTGGATGAAACTCACAAAATTAATCTATCGACCTTCAAATAGTAATCAAAATGGCTTTGGAGACACTGAAAAATTAAATCTATATATTAGAGAGATCCAGAACTCTATTTACAATATGACCTTATTTAGAATTTAACATTAGCAATTCTAAAGAGGAAGAAAAAGAATGCTATCTGGTGGGACGCCTGGGCTTAGAGCCTAGATATAAAGGTAAGGGCAACTAGGTGCCTCTACAAGGAGACTGATCCTATTATCAGGAACATTAAAAAACTTTTAAGTTCAAGAGATTCAAGCTAAATATAAAACTATTTTATTTCAAAAGGGGTGTTTTAAGAGTTTTGTAAGTGGCTTAGTTTCAAATAATATATATGGAAGGAATTTTAAGATTTTTACTAACAAAATAATCAGCGAAGTATATAAACCAATCATCAGTAATATTGACACCACTGGCATTACATTAAAAACACAATACAGGCCATTTTAGAATATCATTTCCATGGAGAACTTACTCAGAAGAGGTCTCCCCAATTCCGCTTAATCGTGATGATTTTATCGCACTTGAACAACTTGAGGAAGTGAGAGTGCCTTTACTAAAATTTGACCTCATTAAGCCCCTGATATTGACCTCATACCAAACGAGGTGATAAAAGAAATGCACCTTGCAAATAAAACATGGTTCACAAGTTTTTCAATACTTTGCTATCAAATGCAAATTTTCTAAGGCATGGAAAATTGCGATTATTACACTCATCCCTAAGCCTAACAAAGGACTACTCGTCTACCTTGCATTATAGACTTATATGCCTCTTGCCCACTTGGGGAAAATTATTGGATAAGATCATCTCCAATCGTATTTCATATTATTTGGAATCAAAAAGATATTTTAGTGACAAACGATACGGTTTCAGAAAGAATAGATCTACAATCACTGCACTTCAAAGCATTAAAAATTATGTCGATCAAGCATACTCAGTTGGAAAATATGGTGTGTCACAAGTGTCTTTTGGATTTTTAAAAATACGTTCAACTCCGTAAATTGGTATCCGCTAAAGGGAAGATTATTGACCTTCGTATTCCCTCTATCTTGTCAATATTTTGTTAAACTTTTTGAATGAAAGAACCATCCAAAATGGAAGTACCAATATGCAATACAATCTGGGTGTTCCACAGGGATCCTGTTTGTGCCCTCTTCTGTGGAAGATCTTCATAAATGATCTATTAGAAATCAATCTCGGTGAAAATATAATTATTCAGGCCTTCGCCGATGACGTTGTAATATTAATGAAAGACAGAGCATGTTATTTATTTAAAAATAGTAGTCTCCGACCTTTAGGAGAAATTATACACTGGACCCATTTAAATGATCTAAATATCAATTCAAACAAAATCAATTTCACTATCATCTCTAAAACTAAATTTACACATATTCCTATGATAAAAATTAATAACTGTAGAATCGCTTATAAAAAAGAACTTAAGTATCTTGGGGTTATCCTGGATAATAAACTAACATGGAATCTGCACTTAAATTATATGAAGGATAAGATCAATAATATTCAACATAAATTAAACAGACTGTGTAGAGTCACATGAGGACTTACTCCCCAGATTAAAAAGGACATCTACTTAAAAATCATAGAAAAGATTATCACTTATGGTTTCCAGATATGGTACAGGGGTATAGTTAAACAAAATATAAAACTTAGGCAACTTCAGAGGATTGCCGTAATAAATATCACTAAAACTTATAAAACTGTTTCTACTGATGCCCTGGAGATCCTTGCCGGCATACCCCCAATCGACACTAAACTTGGAAATCTTATGAATATATATGATTTGAAAACCTCCAATAAAAACTTTTCTCTTGGAGATATCAATATCTCCACTGATGTTCTGGAAAGGAATCTGGTGAGAGGCCCGCCTTGGGAGACATTCAGCTTTGTCTGGAGAATGTACACTGGCAGTTATCTTGACTCAATCTATACAGATGGCTCTAAGAGGGAGGGTAAAGCAAGCTTTCCCTACGTGTACTATAGAGATGACAAAGAAATATGTAAAACTCCAAAGAGTGAACGATCACGCAACAGTTTTCACACAGAGCTGCTGGCAATCAACTGCTCTGTGGATTATATTATACAAAATAACTTTAAGAATATTACCATTGTGTCAGATTCACAACCCGTCTTAGAGGCCCTCGCAAACCTAAACAATGACAACTACTATGTTTATTCCCTAAAAAATAAATTTAAACAGTATAAGAATATCATCTTTGAATGGATTAAGGCGCACAAACTTTATACTGGTAATGAGCGTGTCGACATGTATGCTAAACAAGTTACGGAAAGGAACTGTATCAATATCAAGATAAGATACTCTAATGCTCAAATTAAAAAGTTAATTAACTAAAGTTAATTAACTATAACCCATAGGGATTTCTTTTTAAATCAAATCTTAACCTCACATGGCGCAATGGCCACATATCAAAATAGATTCTTTGGCAAGTCTGCAATGTGCCCTAGTGGTGAGTCAGATGAAGATGTTAAATATATGATCTTTGTTTGTGGGATTTGGAAAGAAACGAGGAAATTGGGTTTTCCCGTAAATTATCAATCCTATTCACTTGGTGCCCTTTTAAAAATTAACAAAGCTAAACTTGCAATTCGCAACATTATGGAAAAAAGATTTATACAGTCAATTGAAAATCTGGAAAGTGACTAGATCCTGATTTTTTCATTTTATTTTGTTTTTTACAGGAAATAATTAAAAAAAAAAAATCGTTGCTCCCTGAGTTGGAGTTTTGTTGTTGTTCGGTTTTGGTTCTTCGTTGGATTATGTTGGAATGGGACAACTTCTGGAAGGTTGTCCTGTTTTTCTTCTCCTTTCTTCTTTTCTTTTTTTTTTCTGATTTATTTTAGGGTGAAATTCTACCCTTTGTTTTATTTTGTTGGATCTTCCAGTCAGAGAGGATTTATTAAGTTGCATGATTCAACTAAAAGGGTTGATCTTTGATTATGGGCAGCAAGTTGTTGCCTAGTTTTGTTAAATTTTGTTTACGTTGTACGGAGCGGGCTTTCTATCACGACACGCTCTGATGTTCCGGAG
>BPLQ01014962.1:7287-17591 GCA_021605075.1 Caerostris darwini
CCCCCCCCCTCCTTTAGATATAAACTGTGACTCATCATCATCATCATCATCATTGGCGCAACAGCCCCATGGTGGGCCAAGGCCGTCTACCAACTGACAAATTTCGAAACAGGAGACGTTTTCCCTTCACAGTGTAGGGTTGTCTTTTTACAGCCCTATGCCCAACGCTCTACAACCATATTAGACAGGGACCTACGGTTTAAAGTGGATTCCGAACCACTACAAACATTCATGGCCCAGCCGGGACTCGAACCCGAAACCTGTGACACCGAATGTCAGAGCGCTAGTCACTCGGCCATCACGCCCCAAATTGTAGCTAGAAACATAAAATCTATCAGTAATGATTATTTACATGACTAAATTAATTGAATATAAAACTTTCTTATTATGGTTGATATTATTGTTGTCAGAAGTTTGTCAATAAGTTTTTGACAGTGAGGTTTTATTTATAATAATTCAACTTATTACGACTTAATATTAAATATACAACCCAAGTTGCAATACAAGTTGCAACTATTATGGTATATTTGATACAAATTTAATGTTACATTTCCAAAAAATTCTTATAAGGCTAACTGCTTCATTATGATACATAAGTTGAACAAAATATAGAACAATGTTAATTTCCAAGTAAAGTCAATGCAATACTGTGGTAGACTAGCGTCTTGCAGATGTGCCTGAAAGATAAAAACAGGAAATGGGCGAAATTTTTTTCCGAACAGGATATTATTGTCCTACTTCGAACGTGTTCGTTGTAAACACTTGAGACGATAGTTTTTTGCACTTTTATATCACTGAATCCGTTGAATAAATTCTATTTGATTTTTATAGAATATTATATGATAATCCTGAGAACAAGTAAAATGTTAAAAATGGAAATATACTCCAATAGAATTTATGGAATTCACACACAATTTTTTTAATAAAATGTCAAAACATTACAATAGTGCTAAAACAAAAACAAAACACTTTAATAAAAATAAAATACATTGAAAAATTTAAAAAAAAAAGATAAGATCATTGTACCAAGAAGAAGTTACAAACGGAATTTCTTATGTAAATAAACAACGAAATTTCTTATGTAAATAACTTTCCAAACAGTATGCAAAAGATTAAATACTGACTGTCAATGGAAAACTAGCTGAGGCGTCAGAGCATCGTAAAAAAACTTCAGAATGGTGTATAAAAGAGAAAAAATACCAACTGCAGGACATCACTTCCAACCGAATTTGATTATCTTTGTTCACTATTAAAATACCTAGTATACGACTCAAGATATAGGAATAGGGGACCATTTGAATGAGATTATATAATTGAGCTAAAAGAAGGAGGGTAGCCAAAGGATATCTTAACATTCGGATAATGGCTATGATACCTTTCAACGACGTTTGGTGCAATAGTTGAACCATAACAAAACTTCAAAAAGATAGCTGTCGACTTAGAGAGATGGCAGAGTGATTAATACAGAGGTTCTTACAGTACCTGATACGTCATTGTCAACAAGTGCCTGTGTAACCACAACATCGATGATCCAAGGATCATGGATTCATACTTGATTGAAATGGATTCTTCAGGTCTACACGATATTCCTACACAACGACCATTGATCTAGCTACCCTTCACTTTACCGAAACAACAAAGGTGTTTGCTTGGCTGCTGGACTCGCTAGGCCTCGCATATAGCTGAATGCAGTTTCAATGATGAGTTCGATTTGAACCTCAATGATCAGTTAAAATGAAGATATAATAACTCGAAAATTCCCTGCTATACTGCAGGATAACTGGGCATTATAGTCTAGGATGTTATTTCATTCCATAGATGTAACCCTTTGCTTGCCATTCGAGAAAATCATAAAATAGGGCGGTGCACTGACAGTATTCAAAGACTATTGTGTTGACAGTGTTATCATGCTTATACTCAAATCCAGCCACAATATTTCCGACACACGTTTTATTAGTCAGATTACACTGCCAGAGGATACTGTTCAACTGCACATGGCAATAATTTGTATTGATTGGATTCTTGTATGTCAAGAACTTCCCTTGCGAATTAGATTCTCACTAGAGCACCCTAGTGGTCTAATGTTTTGACCCTTTGAAACATATCAGGAACTCAAAGATCCATCTTCACTACGAATCCATCTTTCAGATCCATCCAATCGATGATAATTAAGTACGAAAAAATCGAAAGACACCTCTTATTAATGATATGCCAGATAAAAGTTTGCACAAGCATCAAAGACCTATGCCTTATTCATTGGTGCATCTGTAGTTGTATGTAGTTACAATAAAACTATCCCTTAAATAAAGCATTTAATTTCGAATACTGAAATTTTTATTGTTTTTTTTATTCATATGCATATTATGTGGCTATTAAGATAGGTTTGTCTTAAAGTGTATATTATCACAACCATTAATCATAAAGTTCGAACAGATAAAACAATTGAAATGAATAAATTCAGCATCTTATTATTAGCAACGACAGAATTTATTTTTGTTGTAAATCTTTCCTCTAACGTATCCAATTAAAGAATCTTGGATGACATCATGTTGTTAACTAATAATGTTATGAGACATAAGCATATAGTTATGTGTATGCAAATAGAAAAATTAAGTCAAACAAGGACAAAATATTACAGAAATACTCAGATTAAGAAATTACTAGATGACCAAGCATAACACTGGATTCTGTAATTGCTTCTTCTAATTTTTATTATAGGTTTTCTATAATTTTTTATACTATTAATTAATTATCTTATGAACTTATAGTATGAACTTATATTGCTGTTAAAGATTCAAAGTAATTTTATTTGAATGAAATATTCTAACCCTTTCATTCTCATTTGAAATTTTCATACTCTTGTTGAAAAGTTAATCTTTAGACATAATAGGCTGAGATTTATCTTATTATCAAGAGCTATCCTTTATCTCCAAAGCAACAAATATGCAGCTACATGTTTTAAGCTTTGTTGTGATTGTGACGTAGTGGATCACGCATTCACGTCATTTGTAATCGTGATAGCTGTATAAAGTAAGATATTTTAAAATGGAATGATATATATTGTAAATAAAAACTTATAAATAAAAGAACTGCTTTAAGTCATTGGCACAATATAGTACTTTAGGGTGTATTAATTTAAACTGTCACACTTTATAACACTAAACTAAAAAAAATCTCCTATTAAAAACTATTTTTAAGCTGTTTTTACAAAAACCTCTATTTATTTTTGTCTGCTCTCTTGATGTTTCCAAAAGCTGGACACTTTGAACTGATGTCATTCACCACTAGGATAGAAGACATTTAGCAAATTGAACTTCAGCTTTACATGAGGTTCAATGCGAGAAGCTTGTATATTTTATCACAGCAATTAACACACATATATTTTGTCACAGTAATCTGTACCAAATATCTACATGACTATTGTATGTAGTTCTCAAAGACTTTAATTAGATATGTCTGGAACAAATATTGCTGTAATATTGCTTAGGCTGTAATTAAGAACCGGCCAATTTTAAGGTAACTTGTCCGTTATCCTTAAGCAAACTTCGGATTCAAAAATGTCCCATTTTTTGAAAGATAGAAGAATCCTGTGATAACAGTTTTAAAAAAACGTTAAAAATAAAAGGATTCAACGGTAGCATTTAGTAGTACAGTGATGACGAAGCGTTTGCATGCGCAATATGTCTCACACATATGTAAGTTAGTCAAAAGCAGGCAAATTGGAAACTCCAAGCTTGTTCAAAATTGCAAGAAAGTGGCTACAATACTGTTAACAGATAATATATGAAAACTACAGCCATTCCGGAAGTTGCCTTCGTTCTTCGATCAGTTTTTTGTGTCGTTCTACGGTAATTTTTTTACACACTTTAGGAAAGTGTGTGTATATCGGGGTTGTTTCTCTTCGACTTCCGCTACTTCATTTGTAGTGCTCGTCGGCCTATGTTGAACATAGACACGTGAGTTTCAGTTCGGCTTTTCTGGTTAGATTTCCAACTGAACTTCCTCATTTCGAAAACCCAAAAAGTTTTATTCGAAAGACAATAGCAGACACATTTATTTCTCCATTGGCCCAACAGCCCCTCGGTGGGCAAAGGCCGCTTGCTCACTGGCAGATCTTGAGATAGGAGATGTTTTCATTTTTACGAGGTAGGGTTGTCAACCCTGCTACCGACTCTCTATAGTCATATTAGAACCTGGACCTACGGTTTAAAGGGGATTCTGAACCTCTACAAACATCTATGGCACCGCGGGACTCGAATCTGAAGCCTGGGGCGCTGTGCTCTAGTCACTCAGACATCATGCCCTTATTTATTTTTCCACTAAATAAAATTATTTTTTTCAAAGAAAGAATAAATTATTTTGTAAAATACATAGTTGTTAATGAAATAGTAATGATGATCATAAATGTAACTGAAGTAGAATTCTTCAAAACCGCACGTTCATTTTAGTATCCTGATTACTAGGCAGGAGCGGCCTAGTAGAAATTGAGTTTGAGTTTTGAACTAAAGGTGCTTGGTTCAAAATACCACAAATAACTCCAAAGCCAAACCTTTCGTACTTATTGCAGGATCTATTAGTCTGAATGTCCGGAACTCGAAGAGCCAGGACATTCAGACTAATAGACCCAGTAATAGTAATAGATAGAATAATAACTAATAGAAGCCAGTGGCGTAATAATAGAGTGGCAAGACGGGCAAATTGCCTCGAGACCCGGCCCGAGTAGATAGATTATGATTACAGAAAGGTATTTAATAAATTTGATTAAAAAATAAAAGAAATTTTATTAATTCTGTATTTAATGAATTTAAGTTACTAAAGTGATAAATTAAAAAAAATGCATATCAAGATTTTGAACGTATTCATTTGTATGAAAAAAAAACTCACATCTGGTAGTAATAGTAATAGAAACGGTTAGGCGTGGCTAGATGCTAGGGACTTCCCTATTTCTGGCTCGTGAATAGGTACTTGCAAAATAAGAAGTTGGAATTCTTGCTGGCAAGTCAGACTTCCAGAAAGCGGGGAAGTTCCTTGTTTCGCGGATTCTCCCTGCATCACATTTATCTTAATTTTTATTTCATCGGATCCGTGATCAATCATAAAGTAAATTAGTTGATTAAGTAAATTAGATAATAAATGTCTAGTAATATAAAATATCTTAGTGGGAGTGAAAAACGAAAAAGAAAAATGGAGTTTGAAGAAAAAAATAAGCCAATAACCTGAAATAAGTCAATGCTTCAAAAGTGAAGAAGGAACAAACGAACAATTCGGTGGAAATGAAAAAATTAGTGGAACCGAAAGTGATAGTATTGCAGTCCCCGACAATACTGATACTTGTACTGGCGATACACATAATCAAAACCAAAGTGAAGTGATTGAAATTGATTTGGAATAAATTACATCTTCGTTTCATAGTACATTACTGATAAGGGTATTTTTAAAGTACTAAATGATCAAGTGAAATTGTTTATGGTCGAAAATGGGCATTGCAAACCTAAAGGCATTTATAGGTAGTACTTTATCAAAAAGAAAAAAACAATAATGATACTTTGCATTGAGGGGGTTCGTTCCCATTCAAAAAACTCGCTACGGACTTCAGATGGTATATTTACGCTATTGAGTGGAGGTGTTAGCCTGCCAGTAACTATAGTTGATGGAGTTCATTCAAAACTACGATGGAAAAATGTTGTTGGTACCATGAAGCAGAGTTTCTGTGATGCACTCTGTATAACACTGAATCTGTTACATCTCAGAGGCAAATGATTTAGGCCAAATGGTCTGGCATTCGAGAACAACAACATGCTAACTTGAACACGTAAATGAAACATGAATTCGTTAAATATTAATTATGTAATTGGGATAAGTTTGTTATTTTGACTGTTTGTTATGTTTGGATGTTCTATTAAAGAAATTTGATTATATCAATTGTAGAGCACGATGTAAATATTTAATAGCCTACTACCTACCCATTAATATATACCTTTTCTTTAAGATTATATTATGTTAAGATTCGTGAAATATTAAGAAATTCTCGAAAATAGAAAACGCAATTTCTTAATTTGACTTATCAGTTTTTGAGAATTACAAAAGTACTTTCTCAATAATGGAAGGAGAAATGATATCATTTCATGAAATTCGTGATTCATGTAATGATCTGCACTCACCTTTGGATGATTCTGATTTTTATCAGCTTTTTTTTTTATCTACTACGAACTTCCTTTGAATTTCCTGATTATTCTCTGCGGAAGTAACGATTGCTGTATTTACGTATTTAAATTGAAACTTCCTTTCTTTCATTGAAAGGCCACTAGAAAAAAAAAGTTTATGTATAACATATGATTTTTATATAATATTTCATGTTTTTTTTATTTCCAATAGCAAGAGAAAAATGACAAACTCTTACAAGATCAAAACAGTGTAAAAAACAAGAAAAAGGAAAAAAAGAAAAGAAAAAAAGTCAATTTTTCATCAGCAAAATTGTAGCACTCCAGTATCTTTTCATCTCGGAGTCCCTATACAAGGTCGGTCATCCTGATATATGGTAGTTGTCCATGATCACGTCTTTCCCACAGAGCGGACAATTTGGGCTATCAAAAATACCAATGTGGTGCAGATGCCAAACAGTCATGCCCTCTTCAATTCTAAATTTTGGAATACGCATAAATTTTGCTTATTACCACGAAACCGCCTTTCGAACCTGTACTTCTGTATACATTACTGTGTACTTTTGTACACATTACTATTGAATCACACGTTAAACAGCTATCTTATTAGTAATATTAATTTTATAATATGTTTTTTTTTCATTATTTCAACCTGCATATAAAGATAAAAATGTAATACAATTTATTTCCAACATTATTTTGAAAGAGATATTGAATATTAATATTGAATTGAATATAATTTACCAAGAAATGCATCTATACATGAATTATATTACAATTGAGTGTTTTATTATTATAATTATGATTATTTTATTTAGAATACATTATTTACTTTCTAATTCGATACTTATTTTAGGCATTTAATTTTTTTGACAAGCATGTAATTGAAATAACCACGTTTAAATGTATTAATTAATTTATATTCCAATGAATTTTCAATAATGTAAATTCTAATTCTTTAATTTCTTATTTAAACAGCATCAAAACTTAAAATATATTTATTTTGAAAAAAATTATTTACATACATTTGTACAGAATAACCACAATCGAATAATTATTAATTCATCAAGATTAATCCACAATTATTCTATTGACAGATATAAAACTGTTTTTAGAATTATTGCAAAAACGACGACAAATATCAAATAAATAAATGAATAGAAAGTTCACTAAATAATAAATGTAAAGATTTACATAACTTTTTTGATATTTTCTTTGAAAAAGGATGACATCACTTTTAAAGCTATGACTTACAACAAACAGTTTGAAAGAAAAGAGCGCCGACCTCTTTTTATTATTTTAACATTTTTCTTTCTTTCTGTTTTTTTTTTTTTCAGTTTCACTTGAATCATTGAATCATCACTATTTACTTTTTTTATTTTGGTTTCAGAAAAAAAAAAATTTTTTTCTCAAGTGTGAGCAGCAAAAATACAACATAACTTCTTTTTTGACCTACTTTTCAAGCTTTCGTACAACATTGCTGACTCTTCAAACACTTGCTTTGAATAGTAAGTAAAAATACATAAAAAAATCATTAAATTACTCATGAAGAATAATGAAGTAATTATTATCCATGAAGTAATTATAAATATTGACAGTCAATATATATATATATCGTATAGTCGGATATAACAAATTTTCAAAATTTATTAGTATTATCTCATGAACCTGCTAATTTTGTTGTTCATAATAGTAACATACTTCGATGAATCAAAACTTTTCTTAGAAAAGTTTACCGGAATAATTAAGGTGATCTTTCAAATGTTTCGCATGTAAGAGAGTCATTTTACATATTCACTGACTGAAGCCTACTTTTGTATCGATAACAATATAAAGAAAATAACACATGGCCTGATGGCCGAATGTCTGACGCTCGGTACCACCAGTTTCGGATTCAAGTCCCGTCGGTGACATGGATATTTGTAGTGATTCGATATCCACTTTAAGCCTTAAGTCCCGGTCTAATATGACTGCAGAGCGTGGTGAGTAGGGCTTACAACCTTACTCCGCAAAAAGAGTGTTACAGAGCAAAGTCAGACTTCATCACAACAGAAGCTGCCCTCCCCCTTTCCTTACTTCCATGAGACCACACGGGTTCTTGGACTTCGTTTAGATGTTGCTGTCTATCAAGTGGGCTTGGTTCGGTTTGTCGCATTACGGTCATTTTGTGCACACTTTAGGCTGATTAGATCGGGACCGTGTTTCAGTACCGTGGTTTTCCTACAGTTTAACGTGGATTCTGAACCTTTAACAAACATCCATGTCATCGCTAGGATTCGAATTTGAAGCCTGTGGTACCAAAGGCCAGAGCGCTAGACAATCGGCCTTCAGGCGGCAAAGTGGGATAAGAAACAATAAAAACAAAAAATGTCATGGATTAAAATTAAAATATTAATTAAAAAACATTAAAAGATTGGTAATAGAAATACGATATAATAACTAAAATAATAAATTTAAAATATTTTTTAAATAAACAATATTTTGGAGAAACTGATATTATAAAAATATTCTCATCTTTTAGTAAAAATTTGAAAAGTGACATGTTTTTTAAAGATGCTATTCCATTTTTATATTTGGTTTCTATGTAAACCATTAGATTGTTCTTTTTCTTTTACAGAAGCATAAACTGCATTCTTTTCCTGCATAAATAAAATTTTTTTAAAAGTGCAAGATCCTCTCTATCGCAGATGTCGTTCGTTAAAGGTTTTTGGAAGGGTGCCCTCTCGTATCTCGTGTGCGAACGACGCAAAACTGCATCGGTTGACAGTCGATTTGCTTAACCTTTAGTGCCTTCAGCTTCTTCTTTGACTGACAACTTATTTCCTTTGGGTGACGAGATATTTTTAGGAAACTAACTGTCCCGGATTCTTACAGATTTTTAGTAGAGTTTACACAAAGCCTATTTTAGTTGCTACTTGCAGATATGATCTCGCATTCCCAATCTTCAGTAAAATTATATATTTTTTTAATTTGATAAACTCTATTAAAAATATCAGTGAAAATACTCAAAGAAAGTTTAATAAGAATATCATCAAACAATAAAATTAACATTTTACCATCCGAGGAGATAATTTTGATATAATCCTTGAATCAGTATCAATATTCTAATCAATATCATCAGTGAATGTAATCAGTGCTTAGCAATATCAGACCAACACATGGTACTGGGAGCGAAGTAGGTAACAATAAAAAAAAAATAATAATTGCTTCAAAAAAATAATTATTTATTATTAAAAAAATAAGATAATATTTAAAAAACAGTGTTTCGCGTAGTTTATTTCGGCGAACCAGGTAAGAATAATAATAACATCAGAGAAAAAAAAATGGTATTTATAAATGTTATAGCTTTTAGGTAATGCTAGTGCTTTTTCATATCAGCACTTAAAATTTTTCTAATTTCTAAAATTGATGACGTTTATTTAATAACAATTTAATGATACACTACATACTATTTTTTATTTCAAATTGTTAAAAGAATAATACACATTAGATATTTTAATAGTTATATCTGACAAGTGAAAATTTAATTACCATATATTGTGTATAAGCCGAATTTTTAAAAAACTTTTTCTAAAGCTAAATTAAGGGGGATTACATTCATTTTTACATAGCTACTATTTTAGCTACTAAAACAGAAATTTAAAAGGATAGTTTCTGCAACAATATATTTTTAACATGTGAAAATATATTAAGTTTAGTCGTATTCAATTTTAAATTGATTTTTAATCTTTCTATTTATTAACAAGCTTACTAAAGTAAATTTGGACTCAAGTTTTCTCTAAAATACAGGATGTTCGGTCACTACCTCATAAACTATTCGAGGTGAAAATCCTCTCCAGACATACATAAAAGTTACAGAAAAAAACAAGACATCTACGACGTATATTTTTGGAGAAAAATCCTAAATTAAAAATATGGTAACACATCCATGCAAGGAAAATAAGCTTGTACGCTTCAGGCGTAAAAAATAAAATAATATTAAAAAGAGAAAATGTTTCACGTTGTTTATTTCTGCGCACCAGATAAAAATAACAATAACACCAGAGAAAAAAACAATTTTATTTCATTTTATAGCTTTTAAGTAATGCTAGATCATACATGCACATACCTACATTCATTTTTACATATATTTTAGTTACTAAA
>BPLQ01014962.1:22591-33096 GCA_021605075.1 Caerostris darwini
TCCATTCACACCGCGACTGGAGTCAAAAATTGGTTCCTAACAAATAATGTGGATGTTTTACCATGGACAGCTAAAAGTCCTGACCTTAATATAGTGGAAAACATCTGGGCAATGCTAGTTCGTCGAGTTTATGCTAATGGAAGGCAATTTGATTCGCTAACTCAGCTTCGGGAAGCATTGAATGACTCGTGGGACAATTTTTGTCAAACAGAAGTTCAATCTCTATACAATTCACTTCCAAACAGAATATTTGAAGTTATAAAGGCCAATGGGAAGAACAATCCTTATTAAAATCACTATTTTTTCATTCATTATAATGCTGTCCTTCTACTTTTTTTACAAAGTTTCAAAAAAGAGAAACTATTTTTGTTGCCATTAATATTTTATGTTTGAATATCATAATTCTGATGTTAAAATTGTATTTTTAAAATATTTGTAAAATGTTTCTAATAAAAAAGTTTAGTAAAAATAAAATATTTTTTGGTTATTGTTATAAAATCAAGTGTCCTTCTACTTTTTTTACGTAGTGTATACGAGGTATTTCAATAGTGAACAAAGATAACCAAATTCGATTGGAAGTGATGTCCTGAAGTTGGTATTTTTTTCTCTTTTATACACCATTCCGAAGTTTTTTTACGATGCCCTGACGTTTCAGCTAGTTTTCCATGGGCAGTCAGTATTTAATCTGTTGCATACTGGATGGAAAGTTATTTGCGTAGGAAATTTCGTTACAACCAAGTAACTTCTTCTTGGTACAATGATCTTATCATTTTTTTTTTTTTAAATATACAATATATTTTATTTCTATTAAAGTGTTTTGCTTTTATTTTAGCACTATTGCAATGTTTTGACATTTTATTAAAAAAATTGTGTGTGAATTCCATCGATTCTGTTATATATTTCCTTTTACTTGCTCTCGGGATTATCATATAATATTCTATAAAAATCAAATAGAATTTATTCAATGGATTCAGTCATATAAAAGTGCAAAAAACCAACGTCTCAAATGTTTACAACGAACACGTTCGAAGTAGGACAATAATATCCTGTTCGGAAAAAAATTTCGCCCATTTCCTGTTTTTATCTTTCAGGCACATCTACAAGACGCTAGTCTAGGACAATATTACATTGACTTTACTTGGAAATTAACGTTGTTCTATATTTCGTTAAACGTATGTATCATAATGACGATGTTAGATTTATTAGAATTTTTTGACATTGTAACATTAAATTTACATCAATTGTATCATAACAGTTGCAACTTGTATTGCAGTTTGGGTTGTATATTTAACATTAAGTCGTAATAAGTTGAATTATTGTAAATAAAACGTCACTGCCAAAAGAGTATTGGCAAACTTCTGACAACAATAATAAAAATGTTTTATATTCGATGATTTTAAACAGGTAAATAATCATTACTGATAGATTTTGTGTTTCTAGTTACAATTTATATCTAAAGGGAAGGGGAAATAGTACGTAGACAATACTTAATAAATTTAGATTTTTTTGTATCTAAAATAAAATATAGCAAAAACAAATAAATAATAAATAAATAAAATAAAATAAAATATTTAATTTTCAGTTATAAATTAAAATATAATCAAAATGGATTAGGGTTGCATAAAATTGGAATTTTAGAAATTATCATTGTAACTTGAAAATTAAGAGGAAAAAAAACATTGAACTGGAAATAAACCCAGAAAAAACATTGAACAGAAAAGAAAAACAGGCAAAACATTGAAGAAAAAAGAAAAACAGGCAAAACATTGAAGAAAAAAGAAAAACAGGCAAAACATTGAAGAAAAAAGAAAAACAGAAAAGACATTGATTTATTTCACGTTTAATATTTTTTAGATTTTACAATAAAAAAGTTATAAGTAATTCGCGAATGTAAATGAGAAATTCTGAATGTTTTGAAAATGACAGATTTGCCTTTTTTTTTATTCACTCTATAAAGCCAAGAAAATATGAAAACATTGCCTAACACAATTGTTTCAATGTATTATTCATATGTGTGTGCCTGGTTGTTTGGATGTTCTTTGATATCTAATCTTTTCAAAATGATATTATTACTATTGCCCAGAGCGGCTAATGAAATCATCTCAGATTGTTTAGGAAATCCATTTTGAATAACGATTGCTAATTAAAATCAATAGCACTATGCAAAATTCTGCTGATGCTATTTTATGCTGATGTCATTATTTTCATTTTGATCTTGTATAAAAGACTCATCAGCACCTATTATGTCACGTAAGCTAAATTGATATTTCTTCTTCACATTGATGTTGTCGTTGATGATTATGAATAATTAATTTTTTAAAGCGTATAAAAACTGTTTTAGAAAATGTTAGAAATATATATTTTATATAGTTTATTTTTCAGTTAATATGCGTGCTATCTTTACTTTTAAATTGCTATCTGCATTATCTCGGAAAATAGATTAATGTAGTATTTAAAATAATCCTGTGAATGACTCATCCTCAGTGTCTTGCAGAAAGGGATGGACATCCCACGAGTAGTCTACTAACGGATGGAGGTAAATGGATAGCTTCTGTTTTGATGGAGCTCCCGTAGGTAGAAGTCTAACTTGGCTCCGAGTTGCGAAAGAAAGCTCTGCAGTCATATTAGACGGAACCTAAGGTTTAAAGTGAATTCCTAACCGCTACAAATATCCATCGTACTGCCGAGATTCGGATCCGAAGAAACCTTTGGTATCAAGCGCCAGAGCGCTAGACACTCGGCTATTAGGCACCAAAATAATCCCAGAATATCTTAATAGTATTAAAAATTATCCTAGTGCAGAGTGGGATAGATATCCCATGAGTAGTCTACTAATGGATATAGGTAAATGTGCAGCTTATGTTGTGATGGAGCACCTGTAGGAAGAAGTCTGGCTTGGCTTCGAGTTGCGGAAGAAAGCTCTGCAATCATATTAGACGGGACCTAAGGTTTAAAGTGGATTCCTAACCACTACAAATATACATGGTACTGGCGAGATTCGAATCCGAAGAAGCCTTTGGTATCGAGGGACAGAGCGCTAGTCACACGGCCATCTGATAATAATCCTAGAATATCTCAATAGCATTAAAAATTATCGTAATAGAATGTCAGAAGTAGCATTAAAAATAATCCTAGAATATCTTAACATAAGTACTTAGTGACAGTTTGTTTTGAAAAGGAAAGTGGGCTGATTACTTTGACGTTTATCACCAACCTCAACATTAACCGTGTCATGGAATTTCTTCAGCTCACTCGTCACATAGAATGACTGACAGATGAACTCGTGCCAATTGCTGCACTAACGCGAACAGCACTTAAGAAACCTTTTATTTATGACTTTGGTCATGAAGGCAAGATATAATGAACATACATAACCAGAATCATAAAACAAAAAACATTCGAAAAGTGAACCCATTTAGATAATCTAAAGATAATAATAAATTTAAAAGGAATTATTAATATTTGCAACCAGGCGGCACAGGTTGCACCAGTTCTTGAGAGGGACTCAAACTGTAACCGTTTGATAAAGCTCAATAGGTCATACTAAATTATAAGTAATAGGAAATATATTGAAAGTTGAAATTCCAATTTTAATTATTACTTATAAATAATTTTACGTTGTTCTAATTGTAGTTCAAATACACAAAAAGAATAGTATTAAAAATAATCCTAGAATATCAGAGTAGCATTAAAAATAATCCTAAAATGTCTTAACATAAGAACTCAGTGACAGTGTGTTTTCAAAAGGAAAGTGGGCTGATTACTTTGATGTTTATCACCAACATTAACAGTATCATGGAATTTCTTCAGCTCATTTATCACGTAGAATGACTGAAAAGTGAATTCGTGCCAATTGTTGCACTAACGCGAACAGAATTTAAAAAATTAAAATTATGACTTTTGGCCATGAAAGCAAAATATAATAAACATACAGAATCAGAATCATTAAACAAAAAGCATTCGAAAAGTGAACCCATTTAGATAATCTAAAGATAATAATAAATTTCAAAGGAATAATTAATAATTGCAACCAAGAGAGCACTCAGTATTTGTTCTTAGCAGGGGCTGAACAAAATAAACCGTTTGATAAAGCTGAATAGATCATACTAAATTATAAGTAATAGGAAACGTATCTAAAGTGTAAATTCCAGTTCTAATTATTATTTTTTTAATATTCTTACTTTGTACTAATTGTGGCTCAAATACACAAAAAGAATAGCATTAAAAATAATTCTAGAATATCTTTACATAAAAACTCAGTGACACTTTGTTTTAAAAAGGAAGTTGGCTTATTACTTTGACGTTTATCACCAACCTCAACTTTAACAGTGTCATAGAATTTCTTCTGCTCATTTGTCACATAGAATGACTGACAGGTGAATTCGTGCCAATTGGTGCTCTAACTAGAACAACACCTAAAAAAACTTATATTTATGACTTTGGTTACGTAGGTAAAATATAATAAACATAGATAATCAAGATCATAAAACGAAAAACATCCAAAAAGTGAATGAATTTAGATAATCTGAAGGTAATAATAATAAAAAAAAATTATAAATAATTGCAACCAGGCTTGCACCCAGGATTTGTTCTTGGGAAGGGCTGAACAAAATAAACTGTAACCGTTTAATAAAGCTCAATAGGTTATACTAAATTATAAGTAATAGGAAATGTATCTAAAATGGAAATCCCAATTTTAATCATTATTTATTAATATTTTTACATTGTACTAATTGTGGTTCAAATACACAAAAAGAGAACATTAAAACTAATAAGTACTACACAAAAAATTTAAATTTTTAAAAAAATGTAGAAATTTTAAATAAAATTTAATATGACGTAAAGTTTGTTATCAGATTTTTGTAACAATTTACGCAGAGAAAACGTATACGCTAACAATTTAATATATGTAATAACGTTACTAAAAAATCTGTTTGACTCAAGGCATGTAATAACATTTAAGCAGTAGACGACGCATCTCTGTCATTTCAAGACACTATTTCTGCAAAGATGTGAACTATGGAACTGAAAAATATTATTTTCACTGACTCGCATCTTTTTACCCATCTTTTTTGATAAAAGCATTGCCGTGATTTTCACGTAGTGCACGGAGCATATTCTATTTTCGATATCAGTATGTTTTGTTCTTCTGAAGTGTAAAAAAAATTAAAAAATTCTCAGTTTTTGTATTTCTCATGCTCTATTAAATTCCCCTTCATTTACAGTCGGTGCATTTTCTATTTGGAAATTCTCCAAAATCCCTGTGTTCTTAAAACAATACCTTGACAATCACAAAGACTAATTGTTTCATTCTATTATAGGTAGCTTGAGAAGTCCCAACTACATCTATAATTTGAGCGATGGATTTAGATTTTGTATAATTTTTATCGCATTAATATTTCTGAAAATTAAAAGTTAATTAATGTGATACTTTTGAAAATGTAATGTGTGTAAATTAATGCGATTTCAGTTATCATATCCTTTTACAACCAAGTATCCGGCAGTTTGTGTGCCCCTTTTTCCTATTTCAGTTATAGAAAATCGGAAGCAATATTTTGAATACACCACATTTTCAATGATCGAATAGACAATTCAATTAAATCTCTGTAACCATGAAAACTGAAAACTTCTTTTAATTAAATTCAATCAATTTTTCGTCTTAATTCATAATTTATTACTATACTCTGCAATATAATGCAAATTTCTAAAAACGGTTTCTGACAATCCATTGATATTTGTTTTTGCATATATAAAATAATTTGATGTATCATTGCTTCTACTAAATTGCTCTTTTTTTATAGGTACATCCCATACATCTGCATGATTTAAGACACCTTCATCAATTTTAATATTTTCTTACTATAAAAATAAAACAAAGTATTTTATTTTTGAAAAAACCAATTCTGTTATTATTCTCAAAAAAATGAGAAAGGGAAAGATTAATCTCAACGAAAATTTCAAATATGATTAGAATCATAAATATTAAAAAGAAATCACTACACTTCAATGAAGAAATTAGAATTATTTCTCGTGACATATTAGAAAGATCGTGGACCCAGAAATAACAAAACTGATGGATGAATAAATACCCAAATAATACATGATAAATTTTCGCTTTAATTAAATTTTACAAAAAAAGTTAATTAATCAGTAAAATGCAATTTTTTTACTGCATTATGCTCAATGAAAATAAGTGTTTCCCCCTAGGATTAAAAAACTGTAGACAACAATTAAATGTTCTGTCATACAATTCAGACCATGACAATAACTGCCAAATTAGATATTCATAACCATAAACTGAATCTCACTATCTTTTTAAAACAAAGCTATTATTTTACTGACCTTGAACGTAGACAGTATCAAGATCTACTACTTCTAGAATTTCAACAACAGTATTTTTGCAATTTGTCAACCTGAAATCTATCTTCTCAGCTTACTTTCAGAAATGCAATAATCCCAACGAAGGTCAACGTTTTACGAATCTTGACCTTCATCTATTACTTAAATAGAAAAAAAAAATAATAAAAAAAATAGACAACATTTTTTGTTTGAGTACTTCTGATTCAACCCCAAAATAGGATAACCTTACTGGCGCCTCAAACCTCCAGGCAGTGTCAAGAAATCTAACACTGGATTGAAAACATGCAGATGATTTATTATTCTCACCGCATTTAATTTCGAAACAGGAGGTAAATTTTCATTACAATTAAATAGTTGCTTGATAAATCGATATAATTGTATTTTGATATGGATATTATATTTAATTTTTCCAATATATTTTCATTTGTTTAATTGAGGGGAACTTGTAATTTTTTTCTTCTACTAACTTCTTCTGCCCATAAAATGAAAGCTAAAATAATTTTTTCAGTAAAATGAAGTCTATAGACCCTTTCTTAGAAAATATTCAAATGCAAAAATCAAATCAAAGTAATTAAGTTACATTACCAACAACATTACTTTTTCCTAAGCATATTAAATATTAAATTAGATAAAATACATTAGATATATTATATCAATTAGTTTAGATTAGATATATTAATTAAATTATATTAATTATATTAATTAAATTAGATTAATTATATTAGATATATTATATTAATTAGATTAGATTAATTATATTAGATATATTATATTAATTAGATTAGATTAGATATATTAATTAAATTAGATTAATTATATTAGAATACTTCAATATTATCAAAAATTTATCAATGGGAAAATTGTTGCTTATTTTGCACGTGTTATTTATTTTACATAAAATTTTCAGTTATATTTCTGTTGGCTGTATTTATATCGGAAATCACAAAAACAAACTATACCATTATAGATATTTGTGTAAATTCATGTGAAAAATTTGATTTAGAAAGTGGCACTGCAATTTTTTTTTTTTTTTTTTTGCATTCAAATTAGCAGACGCCCAGGACAGAAAACTAATAACCTTGAAGTGCTCCGTTGTTTCTGGTCTAGCTAAATTCAGATTAATTTCATATGTAACAGGTAAAAAAATGGCATCCTAAACTTGTAGATTGATGAGAACTTCTCACTAAAAATGTTGACCTAGGAGCTTCTTATGTGTGCTTAAAAATATAATATTGAAAATATTTTTATACTTTTGTTTACAGTTAAAAATGTTGGTATTGTTCTTAAACGAATATTGATTAAAAGACTTTCTATTTGTTAATAAAAACAATATTTAAGTAAAGGATACATTTTTTTTTTAATTTAACGAATCAACTAAGTAAAAAATATTTATCTAACGATTAAAAAAATAATCACCTAAAAGATAAAAGAAGATTCAATAATTGTAGAGTTAAAAAACAGTTCCGGTGCTGAGGAAATGAATTTTGAAATATGATTATGCAAGTTTTGTTCAATGGTTCTCCATGGGTGCGCCAAGGCGCACTGGTGCGTCCTAGAAGATTTCCGGTTGAGCCCTGGGGCATTCCAGAGAAATATTTGCCCAGATATAAAAATAAATATAGTTACTCTTTTTTTATCAGTTTTCCCGACCGAAGACAGCTATTACAAACAATTAACCTTTCTGACTGCTTTCTTTCAAATATCACAATGCTCCAATGAATATTTTCATGAAACTAAAATCGGTAATTTCCCAGATTACTTACTAGGAGCGTATGTGATTTTAAGTATTCAAAAATTGCAATTTCATCTTATTAGACTCTGCCGTTTGTATGCAGTTGTCTGTGGAGTTAACAATCTAACTATATAGTTCTGAGTCATAGATAGCAGATGAAATATTCTTGTTGTGTATATTACATATTTTGAAAATTAATAATTGATTATTTTTTTCTAAATATACCCCCCAGAAAACGGACAGGTTCCTCAAAAAGAAAGTGAACAAAAGTTAAATGCAAGTAAGAAAGCAAGAAAAAAAAAATGCCTACTCAGAAATATAATAGAAGTTTTTAAAACTTCGGTTTCACTCAGACTGGAAGTGAAAATACATTTTCAAATTATGCATTCTAGTGTAGAAGTCCGTAAATTTTTTCAAAGGTCAAATTGTTTATAACGTAATGACTATTTTTGATAAATTTCAAATAGTTTTTTTTATCAAGTCTTAGAACTTGAAAAAATATATAAAAGCTCAGACTTTAGATGTGTCCCTTAATTTGTTCTGCATGCCGAAAAAAGGAACATGAAGTAGCAATAAAAATAGGCAAAATTCTTCTGTCCAAAAATACAGCTAACAATCGTGCTACAGTAATGTATTCTGATATCAAGTAAAATGAACGCAGTAATAAGCTTCATCGATCAAATTTTTTTCATTGCAAATTGATGAATCAGCAGTTATTACCAGCGAGTCACAACTTTTAACATTCGTCTGTTTTATTAATGAAGATTATTTTATTTATGTCTGTTTTATTAATTACAACTACAGTCTACGTTAAGATGTCTGTTTTATTAATTTTTTATAACTAATTAAGTGTGTCTACGAAAGGTGAGACCTTTTTTTTTAACATTTTGAATAACTATCTTGATAAATGACATTTAACATAGAAGTCATGTGTAGGCAAATTATACAGATGGTGCTCCTTTCATAGCAAGCTGTGTTAAGGGTTTTACAAAAAACAAACAGGGAATGTCACGTAACTCATTGCTTTCTCCACAGGGATGACTTGATGGCAAAAAATTGCGAGAAAAATTAAAGTATGCTTTGCATCAAGTAGTTTAAATGGCAGACGTTAATAAAACATGACCTATCAAGTGGCGTTTTTCCGAAATTTTTTGTATCGATATGGATTCACAACTCAGATATTTGGTTTTACAAATTGAGGGGAGGTGCACTGATCACAATTTTCTATGCTTATTTTACAAAATTCACCAGTTGTAATTTTAATATATTCTTTGTAGCAAATTTCTTGTAAGTTTGAATGGTAGGCACTGGCAACACACTTTAGGTAATTAGACTGGAACCTACAGTTTAACGTGGATTTTGAACCACTAACAAGCATACATGCCACCGGATTGCGGATTTTAATGAGTGATCTTATGTGTGCTAGGCGTATTGTAACATGCCAGCGTGCCACCATCGCCGAGCTACTAGATGGTATAAAAGGAATTTTATTAGTGTCTTTAAAAAAACTGCCACCATGGCATTTTTTCTTTCTTTTTTAAAAAAGATACATTTTTTTCTTCCCGATGATGTTCTTAGAAACAGGCAAACTAAAAATGAGACAGCATCGTTCAAAAGAACTCATAGTCACGTTATGCATGATGCATAATGCAAAAAAAAATTTAAATAACACACCAGAAACAAAAATAATTTTTCTATAAAATGAATTCACATATTCAAGTAATATTTGTGTAAGTAATTTTATGTTTATTCATTTGTATTCATTTCATTTATAAAATATTTTTTAACATTATAATTATATGAACAAAAATATAGATATTCTGATTGAATGTTTTACAAATGTTTATCCAATATGCATACATTAAAAATTAAGAAAGAGAGGCAAAATATTTTAACTCTTTAAATCAATTAATACTAAACTACAACATCTCCAATTTGTTTTTAGGTCAGAAACTTAACGGAAAACAATAAGCATTAAAACAAAACTCCGCCTTTAAAATTTGAATGGCTTCAGTTTCTTTTTTTTGTTTTTGTTTATTTGGAAAAACAAAATAAAAATTCGCTACGTGAAAGCAAAAACAAACCGTAAATCCACCCTTTCATTTGTAAATTCAACTTTTAGAATCTTTTTTCTTCAAATATTTTTTTTTAACAAACAGCAAACCAAAATAGTGTCTTCGTATGTTACTCACGATCATTCTTATCATGCTGGGAACGGTTCGTTGTTGGGCTTTGAGAAGACCTCACAACTGTGTTCCATGCAGATTGCGTAAGAAGGAAACAGCATGGTTTCGGGATCGCTTGAGGTGACGTCATCAGATGCTTCCTGCCAATTGCAAACATGAATCAGGAGTGTGGTTCGTTCGAAAAAAAAAGAGGAAGCGCTAAACGAACATCGGTAGAAATTGTTTTC